>CM061144.1:20334796-20639796 GCA_030710495.1 Labroides dimidiatus | reverse complement strand
ACAATCAGCATGGTAATTACACCACAGAGGGTTACAACACACTAAAACACCTTGACCTATGGGTCACTGAGTAATGTCGATTTTGTCACATCTATGACCGTTATATGTTGATTTTAGAGTGAGGTCTTCTTTGACTTGATAAAATACAGTCAGGAGAAAAAAGTAAAAGCCTCTTAACTAAGATAAGTTCTGCTAGACCCAGAGTAGTACCAGACATGATATGTAATGACATATTTGGGTTATGATATAACTTTACTGCCTAATCTATTTAGGTATAATATTAAACAGATGAGGTTTAACTTCCACAATTACCTTTTCAACTTGTTTCCAGGAGTAACTGGGACATCTTGTGGTCATATACCAGGAGTGCATTAATTCCCCCCCTTTTTTTAAAACTACAAAATATTATTGATTTGGGTAACTCTTAGTAAATGCTAATATAACGTCCTTATGATTTTATCTTGAGATTTCTTGGATTGTTAATTTGTTTTCATCCTGACAAGTAGTCTATCGCTGATGTTATCTCTTTGTTCTTTGAGACCTGCTGTATCAACTGTTTTACTATTACTGTGTGACAAGTTGCATTAATGTCGAATTAATGTCCCATAATTGAAGCTTTTTTGTGGCATTGGCATAACTGAAATAGAAAAGTGGGATACTTGTTCCAATGGAAGAACTCTTGGCAAACTTTGGGTTTTAATTTTATGTTTATTTATTCATTTATTTTTAGCTTGGAATTGTTTTTCAAAGCACAAACAGAAAAAAGGCAGTACAAAACATGTGTAAAATGCTTTATAGTAAAATGGTCCTCTGTGTGGAGTAAGAGTTTCACTTCGGATATTCCTCGTCCATCTCCTGTAATAATGAAAGCTCGTGACCTGTCAAATGATAAACTCTTACATACATTAACTAAGCTACTCTTATGACAGATGTGAAACACGCCTGTACTTTACCAAGGGTCTAATGATCGTTAAAGCAGCCACGTCGAAACCCTCCCCGTTTTCCCGTAACACCGGAATTTGGCTTCCAGCGACGACGTGGCGTGACGGAAAACCGAGAGAGAAACACAAAGACAGAGGAACTGCACGCGCAAACTCAGTAAGTCCACATCGGTACTGATTCTCCACGTGGACCCTGTCATTGACCAAAATACTCTGGTCTTCGTGGCAGACAAGGGAACGCGCGTGCCGCCGCCGTTGCGCAGTGCAGATACGAAGCGCGAGAGCAGGGCGGTGCTGTTTGATATGAACCTGTAAACACAAACCGGGCGGGATTTAAGCTAATATTCGTCCACACATCAGCTATGCAGACAGGTAGGCTCTAATAATAGATGTGGAGAACTCTGCTTGTGTTTATTCAGCTGTGATGCGTGCATTTCATTGAAGATCTCATGTGCATGCTACTTCTGCTCACTCAATGTTTGTTTTATAGCACGTCCTTAGCCTATAAACAAGGCTACACTTTTATGCTACAACTAGCCAAACTCGGCTCCATTTTTATGTTACTAAAGTCTATTATATTCAAGTCAAGACCACAACATAATTTATCAGGAATAATTCACATGTAACCTAGTAATACTGTTTTTAGTTTTTTTAGTCTTGGTTAATGTGTTGAGTTAGCTTAGCATAATTCTCAGAAGGAGGCTGCTGTGTTGGTTATTGTATGCAATACAGTGAGAATAACGTAGTATCCTGCAACTCTAAAATCTGAAGTGATGTCAGACCATAATGAGGCTATATGCTTAAAGGTGTGTTGGTGGAGCCTCACATGGGCAGGTTGCGACAATGTATCCTGTTCTTGTTCCTGCTTATCCACCTGTGCCTGGCTGCACCTGGGTTTCCTGGGACTCAAGGGTAACCACATCTTCAAACTCTTTAAATCTCATGAGTAAACATGACATACGATGATTTTGCCATGATAAGTTCCAGTCTGTCATTAAAGAAACGCATTTGCATGATAATTGTGTAACACAAAGGATTATCTTTCTGTATAATGCTTGGTATTTGAAACAAGTTGGTAAATGGAATACATTTCTAAGTTAGAAAGTCTGTTGTCACTGCAAGCAAACAAATTATTGTTAGATTTCTTACATCTCACCATTTAGATTGTTAAAAATATAATGTGTTTTTGTTTATCTTTTAGGGAGGATTCAGTTGATGCCCACTCCTCAGCACCAGTGCTGGCTAATCCCTTCAGCTCAGGAGATGAGGACCGCAGGTGAGTGATGCATGGACAGTCTTGCCATGTACATCTAAATAACTTAAAGCTGTAAATTTGCGCTTCACCATTGTTTTCTGAAACAAATATATTGATTCAGTTCTTTAGAATCAAACCTTTGTCTCTGTTTGATACACTATGTATTGCAAAAATGAATAAATTTAGTGACATGTTTTTTAAACATCTGCATTACTTCTTTTGAAGTACTAAAATCAGAAAAAAACAACATGCCAACTAGATTCAGTTTTGTTGGACTAGGAAGTGACAGCCTACTTACTCTGTGGACTTTGCTTGCTGTGTTGTGTCAGGGATGTATTCAGCAGCTCACTGATAAGATTGCATGAGCTGTAAGACTTTAAGTCCTAAAATGACATTTCTTCATGTAAAGGAAATACTCATTCTCAAAATGTGTGCACTACCATGCTGTCCGTGCTCATATTTTTGTTACTTTAAAGCAGTATGAACTATAACACCATGACTCAGACTGGTTTCATTTTGTAAAGGAACAAAACGAGAGAGACATTTTTTTTTTTTACAATGGGTGAGTGCAGCAGCTTCATTCCACCGTCTGATAAGATTATTGGAAGTAATACTATTTCTACTCTTTTTACTGTGAGATGATGTTTATCTGTAAGTTTGATGTGTTGTCTAGGTTAGCATTGTGGGTGTGACGTCAGTCCTGCCGAGCTACCAGCTAGATCACTTCTGTTTTGATAACTCCAAATTGTTCTTTGTGCTCTCTGTTTACTGCAGCCTGCTGCAAAGTTTTATTCAATCCAGTCTGACGATTGGCCAAGGAGGACCGGAAATCATTACACGGGAGCAAGGTAGACATATCCACCTACTGGTCTTTTTTTTTTTTTTTTTTTGAAAAATCCTTCACCCCTGATCTATCCTGTGGGTGTTTTTATATGATCAAAGAAACATCATTTGCAGTTTATTAAGTACATGTGGCATTTTTTGACATAAAACATGTTAGTCCTTCCCTGTTTGTGTCAGAGGTGTTCTCCCTGTTTGGTCTTTTTGACTATGACCACAGTGGGTTTCTGGATGGTTTGGAGATGATGAAGCTAGTCTCGGAATATAACCTCCATCTTTCACCTGGAGGACAGGCTACTGACCAGGTAAGCGGGAGTGTCTGTTGATGTTTGAGTGCTGCTTTTTTTCCTTTTACTCACTCAACACTTTCAAACCTGTTAATCTGAAACAGCTTTCATGTGTATGTGTGGGCTTGTGTTTATTTGCATGTGCTGTTTCTGTGTGCAGGTGGTGGCTTTGGTAGATTTTTTACTACAGACTCAGGATCTAAACCAGGATGGCCTGTTAACACCATTGGAGCTGCTGTCTCTGCCGTTATCGCAAACACAGGTGTTTTTTTTTTCTTATTTACAGCAATATCATTTGAAATTATACTGTGTGATATGTTTTAATACCCTCGCTCTTATAGTAACATTTTGATGCAGACTCAATTTTCACTGACTTACTTTTTAAAAAGTTGAAATGTTTTTAAATGTCAATTGCTATGTCACAATGTTACATTTTGTCAGATGTAGAAATATGCTGTATCAGAAAATTAATTTTTGCTAAATAAATATTGTTAAAATAAATATAGATGAACACCAATGAGCATACAGCAAGTATTTTTTTTCTTCTTTCATTTCATAAATTCCTTTTTTTATTTTAAATGTGAGAGGCGTGGATTATGACAGAAAATCATTACTCTCTACTAACATCTATAATTCAAAGGATAGGAATATCTGAACTGCACTGAATTTTTTTTTCAGCACATTAAGTCATAATATCATCTTACTTTTTCTGTTTTCAGGACTCCATTGACAACAGCTCACCTAATCAGGAGCAGGGGCAAGTAGCAGTGGAGGAGAATCTGTCGAACCTCATTACTGATAAAGAGACAGCAGGAGCAGAGACCACAGAGCACAGAGAGGAGGCTCAAGAGGAGTTACAGCCTCAAAATGAGGAGCATGCTCAACAGGAAGTAAGGCCAGAGGAGGAAATCATTATGCAAGTAGATGAACAGCATGGACAACAAATCCCAGAAGCCCATGCAGTAGAAGCTGAGCAGGTCCACCAAGTCCCTGTTCATCTCGGACAGCCAGAGATATGAATGCACGCAAACCCGTATTCAGACTACTCAACAGAAGACTGAAGCTATAGTTATATTAACAGAATCAGAAAGATGTCTTCTTCTCCATCAGCTTCCTGAAAATCTGTCTTCTCTTGACTTAAATCCAGAGAATACCACACATTTGATTCTACCACTAACTCTATGATGAATGATAAACAAAGAGAGAAATGTGGTGAAACCTTTTTTAATGAGCTGAAATAAATACTCTCAAGTATATGAAGTTTTAAATTTCGTTTTTTTTTTTTTTTTTTTTTTTTTAAGTTATTGTCCAGAAAAGTATATCAGAAGCCATTCCTTGGAGATAAAGTACCTTTGAATCTTATTTTATTGTCCTCCAAGAGACTTTAACACTTCAACTTCAGATGGTTTAAATTATTCTAAATTTGTAAAGTGTATATGATTTGAATATGATTTGCTTTAAGTGTGTGTCTTTGCCCCCTTTCTGTCATACCTGAAGAAGGAACATTTTAATGTATTTGTTTTGCTCTGTGTCGTGACTGTTGTTTCTTGTACAAACTGTTTGGCCTTACTGCATTTTATCACTCTAGGCTTAGGATTTGTACCTTGTTGCTGCACCTGGTGTGCCAGGAGTTTTAATAGTCTTCCTCGAGAATTTTTCTCAGCCTCAGCCCTGAATAACTTTAAAAAACACTTTATGCATAAACATTAAATGTTGTACTTTGTTGATGATTTTAATGTGCCTCAATGGATCAGGCTAAAAGGACAGTCGTGTAATGAACATATGTGTGACTCTACCAACAGTCTTAAGACTATAGGCTTTAAAGTGCTTTGCAACAAAGATCAGGAAGGATTGGTTTCAGTAACATTAGATTCAGTCTTTAACTGCAAAGCTGAATATGGTAACACGATTAAAATGTTTACTATTTGTTGTATCTGTTTAGCTTTTTTAAAATAATAAATTGTGCACTTTACAGGTATGAAAAATAAAGCAGTTTCTTTATCCCTCCTTCTTTTATTCTGCCTTCTTTCTCAGGTATAATCCTGGTAATGTAGGCCTGAGTATTAATCTGTTGTTATTAATAAACCTGTTACTCCCGCTGTCATCCTTTAGGTTAGCTTGCTAGCTAGCTCCTCAAGTTGGTTGCTTGGCAACTGTCAACGCAAGCATGGCGGAGAGTAAGCAGAATGCAGGTTTGTGAGAGGTGGCTAACCTGCGTGTTCAGTCGTACTTAATGAAGTAGTTTTGGTCTTTAGCACGGAGCAAATAGCTTACTGCCTGTATCGAAATAAGCACGTTGCTGTATATATTTGTCGTCGAATTAACTACTTTCAGTAGCTAACCTACTCCTGGTGCTTTTCTCGGTATCTGCCAGAGGCCGTTGGTTCCGATGTTCACAAAGGGATCAAAGCAGCTTTTGGTGCTTTTGACTACGAGTTAAACAACACAGTAGATGTCAGGTGAGTCCTAACTCAAAGGTAGGGCAGTGTTTGGTTTAAAACTAAACTGGTTTACTCAGAATTCATAACTTTTAAAAAACTGATTCATTGGATTCTGTCGCCCTATCTGGGTAAAATCTACATTTTCTCACTCATAATATTTAACATTCGGAGTACTTTAACATAATGTGTTGTTTGTTTTTTTAGGGAGATTAGCACCATCATCTATTCCTTGGGTTGCTTCCCCACTCAGGCTGATTTACACAACTTCATTGCTGAGGTACAGTGGTACAAAGCCAACAACAAGTTTTTGGTATGATCAAGATATGGCATATGCTGAAGCTAAACCTGAGCATCAGAATGAGGAAGAAATGTGTTTTAAGGGACTTTGGACTTGGTATAGTTTTTGGTGCCAGACAGGCTGGCCAGAGTAATTCAGAAACCACTTACAAGCAAGGGATGCCGATAAGTATCTCCAACATGTTAAACCTTGAAGCAGATGGGATACAGCAGCAGAGGACCACACCAAGTACTGGCCAGCTAATAACTGGAAATCAAGGCTACAGTTTGCGCAAGCTCACCAAAAGTGGACAATGAAAAGTTAGAAAACATTTTGATATCTGATGAGTCTGGATTTCTGCTTTACTTTGAACTCAGTTTCTGAACATAAACATAAACATGAAAGTATTGGTGTAGGGCATTTATTTTTTGACACACTTTGGGCCCCTTACCAACCGATCATGGTTTAAAGTCTACAGCCTACATGAATATTATTGCTGACCATGTCAATCCATTTGTGACCACAGTGTACCAATCTTCTGATGGAAACGTTCAGCAGGATGACACTAGATAGCTGTATGTGCAACCCTATTAAAACACCACATTAGTTTTACATTCTGCCTTTGCTGTGATGCTGATGTGGAATTAAAAACTTAATGTTTAGTTTATGCCTAACTGTTGAAAAGCAGATACTCCTGAAATTGCAGCTAATGTTATAAAGTCTTATCATGGTCAGTTCTGTCAGACAATCTTAAACAAGTTGTTCAAGAACCACAGTCCTGAAGTTTTTTTTTTCCACCAGGTGGAAGAGGATCAAACAGGATTTGTCCATTTTGACAAGTTCCTCCCAGCCATAACCAAAGTGCTACTCGAGAACAAGTAGGGCATCTCTATTTACATCTATGTAACATCTGGATTGAACTCAAGTGGTCTGTCACAACCTTTCAGACTGCTCTAATGTTGGTTTACATGAGTTGAAGATGAACATGCGTGGTCAAATACTTTCACTTAACATGTATTTCTTTATGAATCCTTCAGTTGATTATCCTTCTTTTAGACCCCCTTTACTGTTTAAATGTATTTGGGCAGATATTTTTAGCACAGAATGCATGTATTTAAAATCATATTACAGGTCACAGAGATTAATGACAATAATGTGTGTGCGTAGGTTTCCTCCCATCCCTGAAGACCGTGTGCTTCAGGCCTTTGAGGTGAGAGCAGTTGCTGTTTCTTTGTTTCTCATGAGCTATAGTCAAGGAGGCAGCAACAGCTTTGCTAGTTTTGTTCTATCTCTATCTGCTGTTCCCTGATCTCTCATTTTTCAGCACCACAAACTTCACTATACTGAAATTAGCATGAGGAAGTAGAAGAGTCTTAAACATCATACTGTTTCTGACTTGGTTTTCTTTAAGTTTAAAGGCATCGTGTCTGTTTTCAGGTTCTGGACAAAGAAAAAAAAGGATACCTGGAGTCTGAGGAGCTGACCAAGTATCTGACACAAGAGGGTAAGGGTTTAGGATCAACTTTGAGGGACAATGAAATGAATTGTTTAATATTTTTTTAAACCCACATTTATATTTGTTGATAACTGCTTTTTACACAGGTGATGCCTTCAATCAGGACGAGATGGACGAGATGCTGTTGGCATTTGCTGACCCTGAGAATAACCGTATTCATTATAATGACTTAATCGACCAGCTGACCATTGACCCTTACAAGAACTCAAAGTAAATCTGCGTGAGAAATACTCGATACGAAGCTCGATACTAACTTTGTTTATGGGGCTGTTTTATAAATTAATCCAAATCCTGAACACTCTCTTAGATTTGGAAAGTTGTGAAATGTTTAAATGAAGGGCAACGAAGAGTGACACACTTTAAAGGAGCATTTTGTTTTTTTATGGTTCCATTCAATAAAATTGTATTCAAGCTGTCTTTTATGATTTGTATGCTGAAACAGCAAAATGTCTTTAGATGTTCAGGTGTAAAGAACATGAACAGTATTAATCATTTAACATAGGAGTCACAAACAGTGGAGGGTTGTAATACTGTATTGTATTGTATTTCCGACTGCGTTTTTTAATTTGTTGAAAAAAGGTCAACAGCCCGAGATTATCCAGAGATATTGACATGAGCTATGCACTAAAGAGAGAATTGATGAAGGAATTGTAGAAGGCAGCTTGTGTTGTCCCAACCAGCTCCAAGGATTAAAATAGAAGTTGAGGCAGAGGGCTGAATCTAAAAATAGCACAAGCTGTGCAGCAGCAGGCAGAAAATAATTTGAATTTTATAGTCTTTCCAACTGGTTTCCAAAGGAATCCTTCATTTTTAATAATGTGTGTATAAAATATGAGATGAAAATGGAGCAGCTCTGGTTCATGTGAGCAGTTCTCTTCGTTACTTCTTGGATCCCTTTCTGATTTCACTCATAAATGCTATTTACTGAATCAGCTCCTACTGAGCAGCACTACTGCATTGTGCAATTGAACCAGCACTTCTCTGTAGTTTTTTTCCTCATCCAGCTCTCTAACACTGACTCAGTGTTGTGAAGGCCATTATTACTTTATAATGAAAAAAAAACATGCTCCATTCAGATGTAACAGAATATGATCTTAGTGTAAGTCAGTCTGAAACCTGCCCTGGGCTGCCTGGGAGGCATTAGCATAATGAGATGAAGTTCTCTGCAGAGTTGGGAACATGTTATTTATGAAGTGACAATAACCAAAATTAAAAAACGAAATGGGCTGGATGCTGGAACAAAAGGATACAGCATACTGACTCATAATGTTATAGCAAAGAAGCCATTATATAAATACCTTAAGAAGCTCTGAAGTGCCCAAAAAAAACATTTTTTTCAGGCAGCTAGTCAAAAAGTAAAATGTGTAAACCTTTGAAAAGCTCAGCCAAGGTGGACATGAACCAAACAAATAAATGACTCAAAGTATGGATAAATAAAAGCAGTGAGTGTCTCATCAGCATAGCATTTTATCTCATGAAGTTTTGCATCAATCAATATGCATGAAACAGTTAAACACAGCATTAAAACAGCGATGGCATGACTTATCTAGAGCTTTGATATGTACATGATATGGTACCAAACACAAGCAGTCCTGAATCTGAACATGGATGCATGCTGACATATTTCATTTCACAGTAAAATAATGACCCGTTAAAACTTTGCTTCCAATCACTGTGTAAGACAAAGGCATCAGAAAATACAAGAGAAGCCTACAGGTATAGAAAAAAGTCTGTAATAAACATTCCCTTTACACTAAAACCCAAAAGTTGAAAAAGAGTAAGGCTCATTTAGCCTTGGCATAATGAACAAAACCAATAAATCATCACAGAAAAGAATTAAAGGGATTTCTTTACCTCTTTTAGTTTCCCTATATGACCCATCGTAACATAAATACATGTGTTCCTTGGTAACATGAGCTTCAACAATCAGCTTCCCCTGTCTGAGGTGGAAAAACATAATCATTCATTTTTCACTTTTATGATATGTTTTGGTGAAACTAACTTCACTCTGAATGAAGGAAATCACTGAAGCCAGGCCGGCAACGGAATGTTTGATTGTTCAAGTTCACAAAATGATAATAATCAACTTCAAATAAAAGTGATTTGAACCCTGAAAATAGTGGATGTCCACATAGAGGCAGATTATCCCTCTAATATTGTTCCACAAGAAAGAAATCCAGAGAGTAGTGGTGTAAAGAAAACAGAGTGTAACTCAAAGCCATTAGCCTTCTTAGCAGAGGCTGTGAGATAAAGTCTTAAGTATGATTTTTTTTGTGTGTGGTCCCCTTTTTCTCAGCTTAAGGGAGATTTGTGGAGACTAACACCCTACTGTCAAGTCAAATTTAAAATTAAAGGTTGTCATTTCTCAGAAAAATCAAAAACCAGAGGTGAAACTTCTTTCCACTGCCAGGAAGGTTTCCTTTGTATCAGCGTTGTCAACATTATTTGGTCCTTACAGAGCAATAAATAGACACAGAGAGGAAAGCAAGAACATACAACAACAGAAAGTCTGACAAAGAAACAGGAAGGGAAAAAAAGGGAGAAACTAAGACATGATGGAGGTAGAGAAGAGATTTTTGACATCATATCCAGCTACCAACAATAATTTCTGAACACTGCTGCATTATTAATGCAACTGATACGCAGAGGGATGACCACCTTGAAACAACACAACCAAACCACTTTCCCCCCCCACATATTCTTGGAAAATGTTTGTGATCAACTCGCTTCCTCTTACTATTTGCCCTTTTAAATAAGGCAAGTGAGAACAGAAGAAGAATAGTTCACTTTTTAACTTTTCTGGAACTATTTTCTCTGCAAGGCAAGGTTTGTCACAGTCTGCATTTCTGTTGACTACACACTCTAAAGGGTCCACGGTCCAGCAGTTTCTGTGATTGATCATCTCTGGTTTGCTGCATAGTGAAGTCACAGGTTAAAATAAAGACACTTTATCATACAGCAGAAGTTGTGCAGCTTTGTCAGCTACTAACACGAACAGAAACGCTTGCTCTGTAACCAGGGCAGGGCCAGGATGCATTCAAAGTCCTGATACACAATTCAAACAACACGAAGCCACAGGCCTCCCAGAGGCGACCTATTAAAAACAACCTACTGTCTGTGTGACCTGACCCACTCTCATCCCTTGATTCTTCCTGGCTTAAGGATAAGGCCTCTAAGAAAAAGAGGAGGAGGATGGAAGTCAGGTGATGGGCTGCAATGACTTAGCAAAAATTCTGGGTGGAGTGAGGCAAGACAGATTGGGGCAGTGTTTCCCTAAAAACAAACCAAAATAACAGGATACAAAAAGGTTTTGCACTCAGGCACAGAGTGAATATAAAGTAATATAAAAAGAAACAAGCTCATTTCTTTAACATGTGGAGGTCTGACTTGATTTAAAGCCATTGTTACCCATCACATGACTCCTGAGAATGAAACCAGATTTTCTTGTGGAGCTTTGAGGGTGAAAGCATTAGCCAGATTTCACAGGGCTAATTTGCATTACAGGTAGATCAAGTTTTCTAGAGTCTCATATTATGTCAACATCAGGTCAGCACTACACACACTGACAGTGTGTGTAGTGCTACACTTAAATTTGCAGCACCAGACCTGCAGCTGAGATGTTGTCCCCTCCACCCGCAGTTTGATAAACCTCAGTGCACACCAGCACTGGAGCTACACAGATCTCATAGTCCTCCTCATCCCAGCAGCTGACAGGCCGGCTCTCCTGTAGAGGGATCCTCTGGCTGCCTTCCTGCCGGCTTACAGAGAAGGAGTCGTCCATGATGAGTCTGGCCTTGCTGGGATCAATGTCGTTAGAGCCACAGACGTGGCGGTTAGCTGTAAGAGAGGCTTTGGCTGTGGCTGACATGGTGTTCTTCCACTGGGAGCCACGTGTCACAATCATGGCCTGGAAAGCCAATGTGTGGACGTGGAGGCGGGTCAGTGGTTTACTCTCACTACTGACATCGTCTTCTTTGCTGTCCTTATGGCGCTGGTTCAAAATGCGATAGACCTCCCTCATCTGGTCAAGGACAGTGGCTACACGAGGGTTTGGGTCTGAAAGCACGGTGATGTTGGAGCCTTTTAGGAGACTGAGCAGGTTTGGAAGCTCCTGTTCATTCATCCCTAGAGAGTCCGCCTGAAAAGATGAAAGCTCTAGATAAGTGATCAAACTCAGGATCTTCATCTAACGAACAAGCGTTGTTTGTTTAAAACATTCAAAAAGTAAACAAGTTCTTCCTTCGTAAGGATGGATTATTTCAAGGATTATTCTTTTAAAGGTGAGATAAATAATGTTAATTGTTGACTGTGGTGAGGACGACCAATTCAATGGTTAGATGTTGGCGTTCTGTCGCAGGATATTAACTACATCAGGCTAAGCACACACAGACTCTGTTACCAATAACTGATGATAAAAAGGATCGGGGTTAAAAGGAGGAAATGAATTGCTAAAAATATTTTTAACATGTAAATAAAGGCAGCTGGTCTGTTTAGTTTGTAAATGTATTAAAAAATGTAAATAATAAAATCCAGCTCAAAAAGACCTGGTAATATTTGTCAACATCTTGCCTCACATTCAGTCTGTGTATTCATTGTTCTGGAACATCTTCATGTTTCACTGGTTTCATTGTTTAATGTGCTAAAGTTGTTCAGTCATACATACATGGGGGATGACGTAGTGAAGCAGCTCTTCCATTATACTCTCTTCTACAAAACTGGCCATTTCAAAATGGACCCCCAGCTTTGGAGATGAGGAGGACAGGAGGTCAGCCAGGCGGGAGAGGAGAGTGTCACGCTCACCTGGAAAAATGAAAGGAATAGTCAGGGTGAGAAAACAATATAATGAAAGCTTCTTGATAAATGATGAAAAGAGTAGAAGATGAAAACTAAGGGCGTAAACTCAGACACATGAAAGATGACACTCAAGAAAGACGAGACGAATGATCTGACGGTCTGGAAAGTAAATAATGACCTAGTTCATATCAGCACAGGCCTTCACTGCTTTGCAATTTTTGTAAGTGATTTTTTTGGTCTTTTTCATGACTTTCATCAAATAGGAAGAGGACAACAGGGTGAAAGTGGGGAAACAGGCCAGAGGCCAGATTCAAACCTGGGCCACCTGCTTGAAGGCGAATCTCATGCAGTGTGACCAAGACCACCTGCACGACCTGCATTTTACCCTCCACTCCAAAAGTTAAAAAAAGTCCCTCAGCATTAACTTAAGCTTCCTTTTTTTGTCATTACACAAATTATACAGCACTGCATTTGAAATTCCATTGCATTGGCTTCCTGAAATGTAACCCGCAGTGTATGGAGTTAAGTAGTTGATATCTTATCACCTTCTACAGTATATCAAATACTGAGGAAGGTTAAAAAAATAAATAAATATATGTATGAATATATGGGCATAGATGTGTGTAATTAAACAATGGCTATTGGTTATAAAAGTGACCTGTGACTTTTGACAAAAATATTAACATGAATTATTGCACGGATGTAGGTAGCAGCAACTGAGTTTCAACATCCACCTTTTTCCTGACCCATAGTTCATAGCAGTTGTCTGTTTTGCTCTTCTGGTTGAACGTTACGTTTACGTCGCAATGGAGACCACAAAGCTGATTGTGTTAGCCTAGCTGTCATACTCGCTCTAATAATCGTTTTTTAACACCAAATAAGTGACAAAATAAAAATCAGAGGTGGTTCATAGTGTGGATGTTTTAAAAAGTTTACACCAAGCCCTGTCTAGAATTAATGATTTGTTCTGAGCTAGCTCGTCAGCTAAGGTCAGCCATATTGTTGCAAGGCGACCTGAAGTTGATAACTGCTGGCGGAAGTCAACACCCATAAGCTTCTGAAGAAATAGGTGGATAAATGGATGTATACAAGAAAATATTGCACTGAACAAAGCAAAATTATCTCAGATGACTGGGTTGGTTGAGGTTGTCCTCGGTCTTTTTTTACCTGCATGGAAGGGGAAGTTATCCATCATCTGCAGACCCCCCACCACAAGCAGGTCTGGTTTGAAGTCTCCAAGTTTCTCTGCAAAGTCTGCCATAGAGGCCAGGTATGGGTTATGGTCATCACTGTGGACGATATATCTAAAGAGAACAGAGCGTAAACAGGTTCAGATTCAAACACTTCAGGGATATTCACTCTGAAAACATGATCAAAAATAAAGTTATTCCTTTCCTTTTTCCCTCTTTACTGTCAAGATAATTTCCTTCTGGAAAATGCCTCCCCTCTGTTTCAGTCATCTGATATATTAGATTAGATTGTAATCTACTCCAGAAATTGTCAGTCTGTTATAAAATCTATCAAACCCAGGAGGAATGTAATGCCTGTATATTCCAATTATACCCACATGCAGAGTTCAGCTCATATGATGCCTTAAGGCTCTGAACATTTGAACCAAGTGCTCAGCAAACACTGACCTGTTGGCTCTTCGTGAGGTAAAGGGCCCCCAGCTTGCACCAGAGGGATACTCCAGGATCAGATGAATGTCTGGCTCCTCTACTATGTTACCTGCCACTGCAGAAACACAGAGAAAGTAGAGTCAAAGTAACATCAGAAGAGAAGTTTACAGAGTTTTGACAATGTGTTAAAATAATAAAAGGGGGTATCCAAAGTGTACCAGCAATTTGTATATTTCTTTTTGTACCTGTAATGTGCTCAGACAGAACATCAGTAAAATCTGGGCTGAAACTTCCCCCCAGCAACACATCACATCCCTCTGTTGCCATGCGACCAGCCATGACCGGGGCATTGCCGCCTACTGACCATCTGTTTCCAGGTAGGTCACGGGACGCTTCAACCAGCTCACTGAAAAGAGTCTCGTTCAGCACGAAACGCCTGCAAGTCAAAAAAAAAAAAAAAAAAGGAAACACTTCTAAAGCAGAACGACAACAACGCAAAATTATCAACATAATTTTTTCTCATTACTACATCTAATTGTCAAATAGATTACTTCTGTGTCATGTAAAAATCCTTTAAGATGATTTTCTCTTGAAGAAAAGAATAATTAGTGAAATAATGTTGAGTTATGACATTTCTTTTTAATCTAACACTCTTGTTTTATTCCTTAAATCCAAGGAAAGCAGCAGACTCAATGCACTAAAGTGATGTAGCTTTAGTATCTTAAACAAGATGAGCCTTGTTCTCATTCACTCCGTAGATAAAGATATCCCTCCTTCATCATTTAACTGGCATCTGTACCTCACTGTGTCCCTCTCTGGGGCTGGGGGTGTGTAATGATCATGTCATATGGACAGACGTGCCACAATCTTACACAGAGAGAAAGGCAGGGAGAGCCAGTGATGGAAAACTTAACAAAAGAGCAGGTTTGATTTTATGAAAGCTGATCTGAACTTGGCAGGCATACGCAGTCATCCCCTCTGTTCTTTCCACATTACAATCTGTTGCTTGAGGGTTTTGAAGTTATGGTCAGACCTTTCCCACATAAGTTCAGCCTTCTTTCAGCACTGACAATCACATGTTCAGCAAGACGCCAGTGAAGAACAAGATATGAGAAATAACTACACACTTTGAAAGGGAAAACATCTGGTTTATGGATCTTATTAGGTTTTTTAAAAGTCCACAGGAGGGGCCTGTTGCCTTCAGGTGTTTGTTCCTGACTATGAAAAGGGCTGAAAGGCTCCACAGATAAAACAGAAGCAGTCATAAATGCATGAGAAGAGAGGGGAGTTCAACAGCATTAACATCTGATAGTTTAGGATTGCTGTAGAGCAACTGCAGCACCATAGATAAAAAAGACACCATAAGAATGTGAGGATCCAGACAAGCTCTCAACTCTTGACTGATTCTGTTTAGAAAAACTGACAAGCAAAGATAAGGCCTATAGTTGTGATTATTTGCTTGTATGTACCTCCAGAATAGCTCCCTACACAACCATGGTGGAATTTGTGTGTGTGTGTTAAAGAGCATGTGAGGGAGAAAGAATGTTCAGCAGCCCGAGGGGTCCAACAAAGAAACTCGTTTTAATTTGTCCTCAGCTGGGTTCAAGACAAAAACACATGTTTCCCTTTTTCTCATACAGTGACACCCTGAGTTTAAATACTGGAACCCAGTGAGTAAGTCACATTACGGACAAGCTGTCAGTATTCAACTATTTGCATTGAGTAAGCATCAACATATTTATTTATTCCCTGGACACAGTTATTTAACATAAGTCACAAACACACTGAATACTCACTCTGCAGCAGCTCCTGGTGCAAAGAAGTAGGCAAAGCTCTGAGCCAGCTGCAGAGCATTTTCTATGAAGTTATGATGAAGCGGCTGGTCTGTAGGAGGAAGACCAATCTTATTCAGCAACGACACCCCATCCACTAATAAGTCCACACAGCCTCCAAAACCTGTGGTTTAAGGGACAAGCAGAGAAATCGAGACAAGGGGGGATAAATTTGTGATCAGGAACTAAAGTAATGCAGCTTTTAAGGACACAGAGACAAAGTGACAGCTTTATGGGAAAAAAGATTGAGCCACACCTAAGACCCTGCAGTCAAACAGTACAAACAGGGCACACAGAAACAAAATGCCAGGGTGCAAGCTTCAGTAAACTGAGCAGGGAGAAATTTGCGCACACGCAAATGGTGTGACACTTGTCCTCCAGGGAGGTTTGTCAAATGATCAGTTTCAATATCAGTTTCAGCTGCCGGATCAAAAATCAACGACATATGACCTCTATTTATAAAGATTTTTGTGACGAGTCTGAACAAGGACCAACATGCTGAGTCTCTGTGTAGCACACCTGTTTGCATTAAAGCTTGCACGTTTTAAAATAACTTACTCCATTTGTTTCGAATGTTTAACCCAGTGTGTTCTTTGTTTGCAGCTGCTTTCCCCTCCTCTTATCAGGTTTATTTTGTTCCTTTGTTTTTTACAATTTTAAGGTAGAAAACAAGCAACATCTGAAGCACACTCAAACTGCGTGATACTGCATGGGAAGGCTTACATTTCATATGACTTCACCTAACTCTGAGTAATCATCTAGTAACAGGTCTGACTGCGTGGCAGAGTCTATGGTTAAAGGTTGAACAAATATGATGATTAGCTCTGTAGTGTGCTTGTATAGTGGTCCAAAGTTTCTCAAGATTCTAGGATAAGATCATCACAGTCTTGACAGTCCAGTCATGTATCAGTCAGTCACTTATTTTAGGAAGTTGCATAAAACCATCCCAGGTGGGTATTCTAGCTTTGAATGTTTTTATACATGAAATATAAAAACTTAAAGTACACATGCAGAGGATTTGATGTCCCTTTGTCAGGATGAAGGCTGAGGTTTCCACCTGCTAATCTGGTTGGTGTAACCTACATTTGTTTTGCAAATATTGGCTCTAGCGTGCACTTTTTCCATTACCAGTTCAAACAGAAGAGACCATAAAGAAATACTCACAGTGTTGGAGAGCGGTGGTAAACACTTAGTTTTAGTTAGGCACGTAGTTGGGGGATTACTTGACAAAATATTAAAATGAAATAGTTTTTCCATCTTTTAATTTTAATTACTGATTCTTTCTACTGTAAATATTCCCCTCTTGACCATCTGATCCCTTTTATTTTCACCCAGACCACTGAAAGGATGCCAATAAAATACACCAGTGAGATCTGTTCATTAATTCTGCAAATATGAGGAGAAATAGCAGTATTTCAAATCAAACATTTCCTGGCTGTATATGCAATCACGCTTCCCTCTACTTATAAAATACCAAACTATAACTAAATAATTTTACTGGATTTCTATCAGCTAGCTCTGCTGAAGTTAAACTCTTCCCACTTTGAAGGAACTGGCAGCGTGCAAAGCCACACTATGTAATAAACATCCTCAGCACTGCATAGACATGCAAGTCAAATAGGGAGATAAGACTCTGGTGGGTCGTGTTGGTTAATTGAGGGTCTCTGCTGAGAACAAACTGTTCCAGAAGGTGAGACAAAACGCTGATCCTTCACTATCAGCTCTAGAGAACCCCGATAAATTACCCTGCACCTTGCTTCATTGTGTGTTTGATCGGGCTTCATCATTCATCTCCAATCCTGCTGATTTCTTCTCACTTGACAACTCTTTCGTTCTGACACTTTGGCATTAACTAAAATAATGATAATTTAACGTTTCTCTGTCTATCATTTAACTGACTATGTTTACTTCAGGCTTACGCTGAGACATTTCAAGAAGCTTTTCCATCAGTAACAGCCTGTATAACAGGCTTTCATATCGAATTTATTTACCGCTTTATCAATTTCAGAAATGTATCCTGTGCAGATACATTAAAATAGCGTCTCGAAGTCAGTTTCTACTATTTAAGATGACATTTAGAAATTTTTATAAATGAATCTAAAACCACAAAAACTCTTGCACTGAGGCAAAGCTAACTAGCATGCTCACACAAACAGGCACTCACCAATAGCCACTCTCGGTCTCTGGACGTCATTCATCCCGACCTTACTTTCAGCCCGGAGAAGAGAGGATAGCACGGTGTCCAGTCGATCGTCCAGCACTGCATCCTGGGGTGACCTGAACCAAAGGGCCAAAAGAACCACGAACAAGGACACAAAAGGCCCAAATTTCACCCACGATACCCTGCCTCCCCCTTCCATCGCTCGCCAACTAACCAGCCCCAGCGGTTCTCAATCACTCTGCCTAGGATCTAGCTCCTTCCGCCTGTTGGAGCAGTTAGAGCGGCGTGCTGAGTGGTCCGTTTGTTTTTCGAGCCGGAGTGTCCCGGATGTAATTTAAACGGATGTTTACTTCGCTGAAAACTAATTTAAACTTAAGCTTCAAAACGAAACCAGAACATTTTATTTGAGCTATTTTTTTTTTTTTTTTTTTTTGATGAGGACTCCTCCTTCTGGGCGTGTTGTTTTAAACGAAATACCGCTGTCCCCGCGGAAAGCTGGGGATAATATACAGTCCATATGTTTTACTTTGAAGGGGGGTGTATCTTTTTACTGACAGCAAGACGGAAGTAGCTAAGGTCAATACACTTAAAGTCATACCAGTCATACGCATGCATCAACATGTACACATCTATACAGTATGTCTACAGTCTATGATCTATGCTTAAAGCACCTCGGGAGTGGTTTGTACCTTGTTCAAAAACAGAGTGACATAAAATTGTTTTCTATGGTGGCCTAAAGTTTAACTGCACAAAAGTTTCATTACTACAAATTGCAGTTCACTAAATGCCAGAAAACATTTTATCTAATACAATATTTTCTCTCAATTTAAGTACATTTTAGAAACATTTGACAAACAGCAAAATGCTTTGCAATGCCAAAAGATTTTACATTTAATGTATTTTTAGTTTTTGTGAAGTGTTTCCTGAAATATTTGAGCTTGAAATCATTTCATGAAGCATTTGTAGGTTAACTGAAATATTTTTCAGAAAATCTTTGTTTTGTGAAAATATTGCCATTTTCAAAAGTTTGCATTTTTGAATGTTTTTTTTAATTTTATTTATTTATTTTATTTGTTAATGTTCATGTTTTATTACGTTATTCATTCATTAATCTTCTATACCACTTATCCTGTTCAGGGTCATAGGTGGTTGGAGCCTATACCAGCTGTCTCAGGACGAGAGGCAGAGTACACCCTTTAATGGTCGCCAGTCAATCACAGAGACATACATACATAGAGACATAACTTCACACACACACACACACACACACACACACACACACACACACACACACACACACACACACAAAATCAAGAATCACCAGTTGAGTTGAGGCATGTTTATGGACTGTGGGAGGAAGCCAGAGAATCTACACATGCATGGGGGAGAACATGTGAACTCCACACAGGCACACCATGCCCAATTCCGGATTCAAACCAGTGACAATCTTGCTGTGAGGCTGCAACATTTATTTATTTATTTTTTCTTTTTTTGCAATTCTCCATTTGCAGAGTGAACTGTCACAACCAATGTAGAAGGCTCCTCATTGGCTACAAAAACAACTCTGACAACCTCCATCAAATTGAATGTTGTTTTCTAGTCAAAGTGTGACTGCATACTACAGAGAAAGACTTCACCATTTCCAGAGTGATGAATCCTTGTAAGCCATAAATATGGCTGCTGAAAGTCTGGATTGATATCTATTCATCTAATTGACTCCTTGCATCATGACCTACACAGTGACTAATCTGAAGCATAACAATAGGTTGGATATACTTAAGACATTTAAAAAAAAAAAAAAAACAGGAAGCATAGTCACTTGTAAAGGTCATATTTATAAGCAATTATCTTTATTATTTTTAGTCAAGGAGACAGCACAAATTTATCAGTATTGTAGAACAATACAGACAGACGATGAAAACATTCAATTTCAGCCATATAAAAAACTAAGTTTTAAAAAAACACTGATAGGCACAATTACAATGATTACATCTGAACATCAGAGTGGCTTTTGTGAAACTGTGGAAAAACACCATTGAGGCAGCAAGCTTTAAAATCAAACCAATTGAAAAACAACATGTAGCATTCTACAGGGCTTATTTTTTGTCCAATAATAACTTTTGCTCCATAATGGCTAATAAGTTTACAGGTTAATTTCATTAACCAAAGAAAATTATTTCTGACTGACCTTGCTTTTAAAATATGAGGGGGACATTACCACATACACAAAAGAATACCCTCAAATCAACAGTAGATCTGTGCTCAGATATGTCATGGTTGTCATATTCTGCAAAATTTACATTTATGAATCAAAGACATTAATGAAGCTAAAGGTGCTCTTAGGCATGTTCAGTTTGTTCACTACAAAAACCTCAAGCTGTTGAGAGTGTGTGTGAGAGTGGATCAGTGGGCTTTAACTACAGGAATAAAGCTGATCGCAGTACAACTTCTAGAGCAGCAAGTGGAGTGTGCCGCCCTCTGTTGGTAATGCAATTTAAGTCAAGCTCAAAAACCTGTAAGAGAAAGAACAGTGAGGCTGAGTCTACAAACCACAACATTTCAGAAGTTTTCCTCAAATACTTAATGTGATAGTCCATTTATATTCAAGAGGCCTGTGTGAATACACACATTTCAGGCATTGCAGTCTGGTTTATGATCTTACAGTGTCTGAACCTTACAAATCTGTTGTGAACTTCTTGATATAAAACAGCCTGTGCCTTATCTCTTTATTTCATGCTTTTCTTTCTTACCTTGTTATTTATTTGGGGATCCCAGCTACAACTTCAGACTCGATACCACAATGATCTGTTCCACGCAGGAATTTGAAGAACCCTATAGATCATAACAGTTTGCACATGATTATACAAGATAACAAAAGCTGATTACGAACTTTGATCTTTAGTTTATAAAAGTACTTGTCAAGTATAACTTGTGTTCATTTTTTAAGCAGTGTCAACATGTAGATCAGTAAGCAGCCTTACTGGGAAATTAATCAAATCTTGTGAGATTTCAGAGAAGCATGCCTTTTATCAGGACCTTTACAAAAAGGTTGTTTTTGACCAGAGTTTCCACTCACTGTCTGCTGGCCAAACAGTCAACCTACAGCAGGCTATGGTTGACTACTTCTTTCTTCTATTTATTTTAACAACAACAAGTTGTGGCCTTTTCTGAACATTTAAGAAGCACTGGCCTCTGCTTCCCATCAATAAGTGTAATTAAAGTTGCCGATCTGTCTGTGTTGGCCCCACTTCTATAGGCTCCTAATTTGAGAGTGTGAAAGGCAGTGCTGCTAAGCAAAACTAAACTTCATGCTAAATGGATATTAGCAAAACTGTTAAAGACAAGGAAAAACAACATTTTGCTGCACAGGGAGGGGTTATTGTCATACCGACTAGAAAACACCAGTGCCAGCAACATGATATTTATGGGCTTTGTGATGAACAAATTACTGAAGCACTTCAATAAATCACATATCATGTGACAAGGTGGCATTCTTAAGAATTAGTAGCATACTTCTCTATATCCACTATAGATGTGCTTCTTATATTCCGTTTCTGCTATTAAGTATCAGAAATGACTACTGCTCAGTAACAAAATGTGCCTCTCTACTCACCGTTATCACCCCAGTCAGTGTTCCAGGAGTTTGCACACAGCCAGTAGGGAACACCATCCTCTTCACCCCAGCCCAGGATCTTGATGGCGTGACCACCCACAGCTGACCCAGACACATGCTGATACACACCTGTAGAGGCATGGCGGAGGAACAGAGAGGGGAGGGTGAGTGAGAGAGTTTCAGTTAAAGTGAACAAAGGAATGACAAAAACATTTTCCAGAACACTGAGCAAATGTGCAGAAACCGCCTTTAACCCATGCTCAGCACGCTGTGAGTGCACTTGTGTTCAGTGAGGTGAGTGAACCTTTGTGTTCTTACCAGACTTGTAGAGCACAAAGTCTTCATAGACTGTGAAAGCTCCCTCTACTGGGCCGTTCTTGAAGATCTCGTGCTGAATCTGCTCCTCATCTGACATCACAGTGTAGGATGTTCTACCTGAAAACACACTTCAAGTCAGAATCCTGGGATACCCCCGTGTGATAAGTCAAAGCCAGTTATATGCTCAAGCTTATCTAAGGATATACACTTACTGCTTGTGGCACATACAAAGGGGATTTACAGAGGCAACGACTGAATTCATGATCAGTGGTGCAAAACATTAATATTTTTACTTTATTACTGGCAAGCATTTAAGCTCCCAGAGCTATTTTGATTTATAGTTAACCTCACTGCCATGAAAGAATTCCTTATCCAACTTGAAACTCTCTTCTGCCTCACTCACCAAAGTGCTTGTCCTCTTTGTAGCTGGGAGTGTATCCAAGTTCACACTGGAAGACGCACTGTGGCGTTTCTCCACCCTCTCCTGTGCAGGACGGTCTGCTGCCGTTCACATGGTGCTCACAGGGAGCGATGGTGTAGGGACGACAACCTGCAGGCACATTAAGTCAGAGCTGTAGACAACATACGGTACCACCGTCCCACAACACAGTCTCACACACTCACCAATGTGGGAGTCATAGAGTCCTCCAGAGACCAGGCCTGCTTTAGTCCAGAAGTCCCAGGCAGCTGAAGGGTAGCCACCGTTGCATCTAAAGAGTTAAAACAAATGTTTTCACCTTCAAAAGATAACCACTATGCAAACCTGTCTCCTGCCCTTAAATATTTAACTACTGAGCTATGAATTAGCAATCAATAAAGAAACGTTCACGTTTGCCTCTCACCCCATGCCACAGGTCTCACAGCAGGTCAGAAGGTCCTCTGAGGAGATTTCCACACTGACCTTGGCATTGCTGTGGATACACACTCTGTCAGAGATGGCCTCTGCAGCCCCAAATGCCTGAAGACAGAAGAACAAAAACACATCACTCATGCAAAATGAAGTTAAGACATTTCTCCCTTTGTTGAGTCAGGGTCTGAGGATTAGGGGAGTCTCTTGCTGTCCAGAATTTAAAGCTCTGTGAAGTACATTCATGATGCTGAGCAAGCAAAATCTGGTGTGATCCTTCAACATCTCACAGACAAATAGTCTCAACTTTAATGAAGCAGACTGTCAAAGATTCTTGTTCATTACTGAGACTGAGTGATTATCTCACCCAGCAGGATCCACAGGAGCCCTGGTCTCTGATCTCTTTAATAGTGGGACAGTTGGGCCACTGCTCTCTGCTGTCAAAATTTTTAGGCAGCTTTGTGTTTCCAGTATACTGAACCCTGCAAAGAAGAACAGCATCATAGATGGAGATATGACGGAGCATTTATAAAACAAACAAAAGTACACAGTGCATATTTATTCAGGGCACATGATGTTTAACAGCATTAATACACACATGATGGGGAGTTTAGGTCCTTTCAGCATTGTGCCACACAGTCTCTGGACATAGCTGTAATCAACGTTATGGAAGTTGTGACCAGCCTGCAGATGAAAAGGAACGTTTAATCAGAACAGTCGTGCACTGCCGCACAATCAACAGGCAAAAAAATAAAGCATTATAATAAGCACTCACTTTCCAGGTAGTGTTGACTTTGTTGATGTAGTTGACCATTTCAGTGGACAGTGGCTTGAGGTGGGGTCTGGCCAGGCTCACCGACAAGCTGGCAGCCAAAAACAGGAAGGCTGCACGGCACATTCTGTCTGAAACGAAATGAAGGCAAATTTCTGCTTATTAATGCTTTAAAACATATCGGAGCCAAGGTCACTGTATTCCATGAAACACGAGACGCATTTTCAATGCATTAATGGCAAGTATGCAGCATTTAAAACACCGCATAATAGCATCTACAGCTTAGGAGGAATTAACAATGCTCATCTTTATCAGTCCTTTAAATATGTGGGGGTAGAAAGCAGATTCATAAATTCTTGGATCCACATGCTGCAAACTCTTACTCCAGTTCCATGTTACTTTCAAGCATATCATGAATTTAATGTTCAGGGATGTCTGCTGACAGAACACTAGGATGGAAAAGGGAAAAAAACAAACCCTTAAATAGTTTTATGCTTGAACTATTCAGCACTCTTCCAACAGGCTGGGTTGAAAAAAAAAAAACAATACTCCACTAGACTAGAAAATATCTTGCTGGTTCCATCTGTAAGTGTAACAAACATACAGTAAACAGAGCAGGAAAAAACTTCTTATCCCCAGTCATGCTCTAAGTGGACCATTTCAAACACTGGACACACTGCATCAGGAGCAAAGGCATTTTAAATACTTCTAAAGATTTACATTCAGATGTACAAACAAGAAAGAAACATAAGTAGAAAACACTAATCTAGTGTTCTATAAAAGAAGCACTGAGTAAGTTAGAGCAGGTTTCCGGGGATAAAGTCAAAGTTTCCCCTCACAGGTTTACAGGAATCTTTATTAGGAGGAAGTAAGCAGAGATCAGCCATTAGGAATCATAATGTGGCTATCAAACAGAGGAGAGGCTCATAAGCAGGAAGCTCAGAGAGGGGAAGAAAAAAAAATCAATACCAGTGCAGACAGAAACCTACAAGACTGAAGCAACATCAAATTCATGCACTTGAAAATAATTAAAATTTAGTTTGCATTTGTCCCAAGAAGCCTGAGAAAGCTACCATCCAGATCCATCCATCTGGCTCAGTCTGATGCTCAAAGTAAGTAAACTATAAAACCCTCAGTGATTACATTGGCCCACTGTCAAACAGCCTGACTTGTTTTTGCTCCTGTAAAAACCGACCTGCTTGTTAAGGCATGTCCTGGTTCTGTTGAAAAAAACAGAAGAGAAACTACAAAAACACATTCAAAGAGTAAAAAAGATCTCCCAGTGAAACTGGTTTGATATCACATGACAGGGTCAGAAAACAAAACATGAGCAAGAACTACAGAGAAAGAGGGAAGTGAGGAAAGGCCTGTTTTCCAGTATGACATCTGTTCATGACACCAAAGCACCTTATGATGCGTTCCATCACATGACAGTGTTTGTGATGTCTTCACCTGGAGCTTATAAGGGCTCACCTTTTATTGAGGCCACAGGCAGTGGTTATTTGTCCTATTCAGTCTAATGCTAAGAAAAGACTGCATCATCTGCTGGGCATCAAACATGTCATGTTAACTAATAGATTATGTTTACAGGAGAGACCTTTGTACTTCAGCTGCTGAACCCAAATTTAAATGTCCTTTGCATCAAAGTCATGAGTTTTTCATTTATTATTCCTGGAAGTTTTGAAATGACATTTTTTCACATTTTAGAGAAGTGGTTTCACAGACTCAAAAAGAACAGTGTTAAAAGTGTCTTTAATGTGATTTAGGGAAGTGAAACATAATTTTGCTGATCTGCACCTTGTGTATCCCCTGAAGAGTCATCTCAATAACTTAACACACAGTGATCATATCAGTACTTTGAAAGGCTTCACAAACATGCTGAGTCAGTTCTAATGGTCAATGAGGTATCCGTGAAGTAGTTCTGGCATGTCATTAAAAAAAAAAAAAAAAGCTCATTTGTGATGCCAACCTACAGGTACTAAACAGTTTACAGGCTGTGATGCTTTCCCTTTGTATGGGAGGTTTAAGATGACAAATGGGGGAGTTGGTGCTACAACCATAGAGACAAGATGGTTAAGTGTTACACCAGCCCAGAATGCTTTGAGGAAATTCAGCAATGTAAGCAAGAGAAAGATTTACTCTTTCATATTCCTTCTCATGCAACACAGTCATCCCTTTGCTCCCTGAAAAAAGGCACCTGAGAGGCACTACTCTGCAAGTAGACATTGCCATCTGGTCAAACAATGGGTGTAACACCTTTTATCTGATATAACATAGGTCAAGTAAACCTGAAAGGCTAAACAACCCAGAACTTATCTTCCTCATGCCTTTTCTACAATTGATACAATCATTTTTCCTGTAAGTGCAACTGAAAATAACTCATGTCTCCCCTCAATTTCTTCATCACCGACTTTGTTACATTTAAAGTATGGGCCCTTAAACGTCAATTTATTCAGTTACACTCCTGCTGTGATCCTCTGCTTTATTACTGACATATTTCTAGGTATACAAATTAAGTCTCGAGTCCTCTCGGACTTCGTCACATCTGCTCAAATAAAACTAGTTTCGCTTTCCATTCCCCGGACGGTTTAGTATCAGGTTACATTTATGTTAACTTTGGGTTTTAAGTTTAGTGTATCTTGATCGCACGGCGCAATCAACACCATTTTTATAAGCATGTGAATCAATGATTACCTCGTGAGATCAAGGCGTGACAAGGAAATTAGCTCCACTTGTTATCATATCACCTGTGACCATGGAACTTATATTAGGTCAGACACAACAGCTGCCAAATTAAAAATGCAAATATGACAAAGCACTTCTACAATGAGCAAATAAAAAAGTCAAGTATTGTTATAAAATTCTTTTTTATGATACTTTCTGTTTTATGGCAGTGTGACTGTGTTGTTAGCTAGCTGAGCTGCTAACAGCAGAGTAAACAATCTGTGACTATCGGCTGATTATCTCCAACATTTCAGGTCAAACCTCTAAAAATACAAAGTCAGTTACCTGTAACACGTGTATCAGCTTAAAGGTGTTTACTTCTGTAAATCTTCAGCTCCAGGTTCCCCTTCTCAGCCACTGTGTCCCCGATAAACAAAGTGTGAAACGGTCCTCGGCTGTGTTTTATGCCTGTCACAGAACCACGTGAGCCGGTCGGTCACATGAATGTAGCTCATGTGATCATCAGTCAGTCAGCACCGCTCTTCATTTTCACTCAGGTCTGTAGGAGTTTGTGTTAAAGATCAGTGATGTCCAGTCTTAGGCAGTTACTAATCTGAATCAGCATTCAGAGAGCAAAAAAAGAGACCAGAAGACAGTTTTAAACGTGTAGTGCAATGGGAGGCTAAAGATCTGCAATACATTTCCTGACAGCTATGTGGTGCCACAACCCCCGCCCTCCAATAACCTTTACTATGACTGCCTAATGCCTTCCGTAATCTGTGTCTGAGTCCTCCAAGACATCTTTGAAACTACTCTCTGAATAGCTTTTGATATTTAAAAGGGCTCGTTTGTCTTCGGGTCCTCCTGTTCTGTCAGCTCTGCATCTCTCCAGCCTCTGTTTCCCCCCCATCAACCCCCATTGTTGATACTTGCCTAGTAGCTTCCTAGCTTTGTCCTCTAACCTGCTTCTCTGCCTTCACTTCCCTAATAAGCAGTCTTGTTTTATACTGGCTATGGCCTCCCCCATGTGTGAAGAACTTGTCCTCCCCTACATTTAACCCTACCGGCCTTCCTGATTCTGCCTTTGGCTGACTCAAAATAATTCAGCTGCGTCAGTTTACTTGATTTAATCTGTATTTGTGACTAATTTTGTGATGAATGCACAAGGATAAATAAAAATGGATAAATGTACTTCTATATGATAAACTGACAATCTTACAAGTGGGTCCTCAACTTTACTTCAAAAACTTGAATTGAACCTTCCTGTCTAGAGGCAGACTGCTCCATTGAGTTGGAATGAAAATGCAGCACCATTTAGCTACTACTTTAAGTCAAAAGCAGCACCTAAATAAAAGCACTGACATCATACAATAAAAGGCTAATGATGACATCCATTCAAAATCATTTAGTGTCTGCTTTATTTCTTTTTTCGGCCACAATTTCTCTCAAATAATTCCATAAATCTGACATAGAGGTCATGTGTCAAAAGCATCCTAATCATGTGCTTACTCATAAAAAACTTTGACAATAACCTTTATTTATACAAAACTGGAAAAGTAGGCAGAGACACTCTACCCTGACACTCTGATGTGAATAGAAAATAAATGTTAATGTATTTTTTTTTTCAGTTAAAGAAGAGTTCCTGAGAGTTTTGCTAATGGTTGTTATAGTAACAGACTAATATACAGTAATTGATAAGGAATATATACAGTATATGCTCAATTGACCAAAAGCATAATACTGCTTCTTAAATAATGAATGGGTGGGATTGGATGTGTATGTAACATGTGAGTCATAAACTGATTGTGTAGACGGGCCATAATGTTGTATCGTGCTGTGGATTCGCGACCACAGAGAACATCCTGATTGTCTGGCTGCTTTCTCTTCCTTCACTGAGTCATCTGACTTTAAAGCTGATGAGCTGTAAAAACTACTGTGAGCACAGACACCAGTATTAATCATTACTAAACAAGTTCCAAAAGAGCACATCCTCATTTCAAAGACAATGTGCCAAAAAATAGTTCCTTAGCCAAAAGCATGGGCAAAATCAAATCCTTAAAAAAATAGTGTTTTTTTTTGCAGTAATTTATTGCCTTTAGCTTTCTGTGTTCATCCATTTATTGCAGTGGTATTTTATTGACAAGGGGATAAGCTGTGTTGTAACTGATGAAAAAAAACAACAAAAAAAAAAAAGATAATTTCAGCTTTATAACACAGCTTCCAGGACCCTTCTTGCAGACAGCACCTGTTAACATTAAAACAGTTAATTTTTGTTCATGTTATCAAAGGCTTACAGATTCAGCAGGGAGTTTGGGGCCATGTAGCATCCAAGTTCAAGAAAAAAACTAGCAGTGTGCAGAAAAGTCTTTTACCGCATAAAACAGCATCACAGGAACTTCCATTGTACATTGACTTCACCTAAAAGTTTGTTAGAATTTTAATTTTTTAACAGTTGTGTATTTTTTGTCTTTTCTAAATCTCATAAAAAAACGTAACTATCAGTGAATGGATAAAGACACACGATACTCTGAGCTTTTATCATGATTAATGTCTTTATTTTGTCACATCAATAGCACATTTAAAGACTCTCTCTACCACCGACCACAGCAGCTCTGTGGAGATCCTCGCAGTCTGAAGTGGTGTACGATGAGAAGCAGACGCTGCCCAGAGACTCAGTGATGTCACACTCAATCAGAAAACTCATTTTAAGTCTGTCAATGAAAACTACACGTGAAACTTTAGCACAAAACCCTGAAACACTGCACCGTGGCTTTCCACGCATTTAATAACAGAAAACTTGACTGAATATAAAGGAAGAAAAAAATGTAAAAATAGAAACTGATAGAAATTAAAAACACAATCATAGATCATTACACATACCTTGTGCACAAAGCAAAGCATATTGTTCAAACACAAAGCAGCACACACACAAGCTGTCGCTCTACAAGGCAAAGCGCTGATTCATGATGATCAAGCCAAGGCATCGTTTGCAGTCTAAAGCTGTGCGTGGACTTTTTTTCATCAGTGCACGAAATACATTTCATTAGCTGGCTTATTGCTATCACTTATACACATACATTCAAGCATGTGTGTTTACTACTGTAATGTGTGTGAGTAGTTACAGTATGTGTTGTCTTTCTCTAAAGACGTATTTACAGCTCTCTGGATGGCTTAAAAAGCAAGTTACATGCAGTGATTCTTTTATCTAACTGTGAGCAGGCCATGAATTATGAATAACAGTTTGGACACTGTTGGATATAGCATTAAATTCAAATTATATTCTCAAAGTGCTGCAAATATTTTACCACCAAGCTTGATCAGATAACATTTAACTGTCCGTTACAGATAAAGACCTTATTTTATAGCTAGTTTAGTTTTTTCAAAAAAAAAAAAAAAAAGTGATTAAAGTAAAACTGGTAAATAGTTACATATAATATTTTATAAACAGTCAGTTTTGACATAATGAAATAAACAATATTCACAATATATCAACATAATAACTTGATCAAAGTTATAGCAGCACAGTGATTCCAGAAACTTCCCTTCTGTACCTTTTCTTTGCTCCCTCCTTATTGCAGCTACATAATCAGAAATACTTCAGTGACATAAATGTGTGTTTGTTCATACAGTGAGGAGTTACATTTCCAAACCAGGACAACGAAAAAAAATACATCTTAATGTTTACATGGGTGTCGATGGTGGTAAAACTTCTGAGCTCTAAAGAACTTTAACACCCCCTGTTGACTAAGTAGTAGCTGTCACTCTAGACTGTCTTTGTCCAGCATGTGTTAGCCAACAAGTTGACTGATTAGGGATAATTGCCAGAGGCTTGCTCACTGCTGGCTTTTTAATAAATCAACAGAAAAGACTAATGTCAGTGATCCAAAGCAATACCCAATGCAGATACAAAGGGTAGAAAACAAGAGAAGAATCATTTCACCAGTCAAACTAATAGGCCTTGAGGTAGAACACAAAATGTTACACTTAAAATCTGTGAGGAATTTGGAGAGACACATACGGAGCTCTAGTTCAGTCAGAAAGAATCCCATGACAGCGAGCAAGCTCAGCTGAACTCACAGGTTTGTTACTAAAGCAAACAGACCACTGCAGCTTCTGTGGAAAGAAGCAGTGATCAGTTTTTTTTGTGCTGTATGTCATCATCACTCTTTCTCTTCTCTGCTTTGATCAACTCATAAGTAACACATAAATCAAAAACATGCATGCTGATCACAGTTACGTAACCATTTTAGAGAAAAGATAACATGTTTGCATAAAGTCTAATTTTTAATGGATCTTTAATCACAATCACTGTGTTTTTCATTATATAACTTGTTTTTTTTGTTTATATTTATCTTTTAGGACCAAACTAGCGAAGGATTTAAGGTGCCATTTCTGCAGGTCATAAAAAGACTTTTTTCCGTTACTTAAAAACATGTTAATATTAGATATGGGATAAAAATTACAAAGCAATCCTGAACTTACAAAAAAGACAAAAATATAAAACACGTTACAAAGAATCATGTTACTCATTTATCATCCTATATCGCTGAATTCTGTCTTGGAAGTTAATGTTATGATAATTGTGAATTCTACGTCTAGTCTATGCTACGACTACTCTGCTGGCTGCAAATAAAATTTTGCTGTTGCTGTGCTGAAGTGCTGATTGACTGAAATGAATGTTGATACAATTAGCAAAGGAAAGTCAATAATATTTATCTTTTCAACCTTTGCTCTTTGCTTCTCAGATAGTTTCATGAAATAAATAGACATAAATGAGTAGATTTGACTGCAAGTTGTTAAAAGGGAGTTTGTTTCTGTGTGTCAGTAGTGTGTGTAAACACTGACCATGTACTGTTGTTCTGTATACACCTGAAAACCTGACTGATAGATGAATGTCTTCTTGAAAACCAGCGCTGTTCCTCATCTAAAGCAGTTAATGACATAATAACATCCATGGTGTTGTAGGTTTAAGGTATTCTATGGTACCTCGTAGATTATTAGTCCCATTGTATCAGTCTAATCTCACCAGGTTAAATGAGGAGACAGGCGAGGGTGAAGGTTTGAGAGGAGCTCCTGCTCAGCTGCCTGCAGACAGCATGTTAGATGACTGTAAACGAGTTTGATTACCTGCTTCATTAAGAAAATACCTCTTCTTTCAGGTCCATCAATCATTTACATGATTTTTTTACTTTGTTTTTTAAATGTAATAATTATAATAATAATAATTAGGTTATTCTTGTAATCACAGCTGAATGCATCACCTTAATAAGCTGGACACATTTGTTTTTCTATGCTCACTTTTAAAATTTTATTTCATGAGATCATTTTCCTAAATAAGAGTGATGCCTCATTTTTATTTTATTAGCACCTCCAGATTTTCTTGTTTTTAGCAATCCGAATATAACTTCCTAAAAATAACCATCAGAAGTCTTTAGTTTTTTTCTAAAGAAAAACTGTAACCATGTATTTATCTGTATAAAAGTGTAACATTACGTCCTCTGGTTGTCTGAGTTGGAAGCCCATAGTCGTTCATCCTGTCTAGCACACATGAATTTGACAGAAAGGTTCTGGTAAACTGCAAACTGGAGCTTTATTATAGCATAGGAGGTGTCTTAAGTGCCCCACACAAAGGGTCTCCACTCACTTCTCCCCCATAAACATAGATTAATATGTTTACTGGAACTTACAGTAGAGATATCAAGATAAAGATCTGAGCACATTTACCTGCAGTGCTTTCTATACATCCTTACTTTTTTTGCAATCTTATGAGAATTTATGTGTGATTGAGTACCTTTCAGGGCTGATTCAAATCAACTGCGCGGAGAAGCCCCTTGACTCCCCAAGCCTACACTAAGTGAGTAAACAAAAGAATTTATAGATATAATTTATTGAAAAACTTAAAAAAAGCTATATTTTCCCACCCGTTTGTTCCCTTCACCACTAAAGCCCACCTCTTTACACCATCCTCTCTTGACTGCCCACAAACTGCACTATCTGTTTGCGAGCATGGGAGATGACTGGAGTGAGTGGGACGATGGGGGTACCGGGGGTTGCAGTTCCAGGAGTCATACCACCGGGAGTCAAAGCACCAGGAGTGGAAGCAGCAGGTGTAGAAGCTGCAGGTGTTGAAGCTGCAGAGGCTGCAGGTGTAGAAGCTGCAGGCGTAGAAGCACCAGGGGTTCCTCCTGGGGTGGGGCCTGGCGTTGTACCAGGAGTAGCAGGGGTGATGACCACAGGTGCCAGGCATGGACTTTCACTTCGAGGCTCCAGTCGAGGAGTGGAGGTGACAAAACGGGCCTCTCTGATCCGGTAGGGGCTTCTGTAGGTGGAGATAGGCGACAGCTCGGAGCCCCAGCCAAGGTAGCTCCCACTGGAAGGAGACTGTGCATCAGCGCTGAAGTACAGAGTAGTGCTGGAGTCGCCAGGGATCGCTGGTTTCTTCTCTGGGGAACTAATCAGAAGGGGGGATCGGCGCTCTGGCGACCAGCCGGGGGTCTTGATGTCCAGAGAACAGACGGAGGACGAGGCTTCGGTCAGTGTTGCAGCCTGGCTGTCAATGTGTTGGAGGCTTCCTGGCCGTGGTGACGAAGGTGTTGGTGAGCCATAAGCAGCACTCTGAAAGTCTTCATCACCTTCAAAAACAGAGCATCAATGAATTGAAAATAAAATTTCACAAGGAATACTTTGAAAGGTGGTAACTCAAACAGGGACCATGACATGTATAAAAATGTCAGGCTATAAAAAATGTTTGTTAAATATTTGTTATAAACCTGTGAGCTTATTTTCTTTGATTATTATTGAACCTTGTGTACCTATGACCAGAAAATTAAGAAATCTGAAATGATTGGTTCTTTCTGCAGAGAAAATGCAGGTTTGTAGATGCACAACCATAAAAACGGATCAGGAAAGGCCACATCTTATCAATTAAAATGTCCAATCATTCACAGACAGGGGTTACTCAGAAATGATCACCACAGAAAATCATCACCTGACTGAAATTCTGCTCAGCTCTACGGACACTTACACCTATTTAAAGCTTAATGTTCTGGTTCTCCAGCCTGCAACTGTACTGATTTGGTTCAGGCTCCCTGCCAAAGCCGACAACTGTTGTCACTGAAAAAGCTTTAAAAGTTAGAGTTTGCTACCTACACAAAATCAAACATAACGCAGCAGTAGTTACTGCCTGGCTGAGTATACAGTTAGGAATGCTGAGGCTTAAAATGCAGAAATTTCTCTATAAGATGAAAACAACTAGCACTGAAAGAGTGAAGACCTGCATGCAGTAGGCAGAAACAGAACACCTCAAATGTGAAACATCTTTAAGTGTCTTGAGGCTGGCATCAAACCTTTTTCCTCTGATAGTGGAGCACTGGAGTCATCCTCTGCAGACTCTTCAGGAATAACCTCCTGGAACGGGATGATCTCTGGGAACCTCCTCATGTCCTGGATCGATGTGGGCGGAGCTTTTCTCACGGGTCGGGCTACAACGGTGCTGGGAGCTGGCTGTGGAGGCTGGACCACCTCTCTTACCTGAGGACAAGACAGTCAGGTGAGCCTCAGACTGAAGAGAAAACAAACTAAAGGTATTCCGTACAAATCCATATATATGACTTGATGGCAAAGCCTTCATAAATAATGATCTGAAGCTTATAAGAAGTAACACATACACACAAGAGGGACAAAATTAACAAAGGAATAAGAAACATAAACACAAACTTAAAAAGGTGAACCATATTCTGAGATAAAACATTATTTGATCAAACAATAAAAACAGCTCTTGCCTGAGGAGCCTGGGTCACCTGTGGTGGAGCTGGTTGAGGAGCTGGTTGAGGAGCTGGTTGAGGAGCTGGTTGAGGGGCTGGGTGTGAGATTTGAGGAACAGGTGGTTGAATAGGTGGGATCTGACAAATAACAGCACAAATAGCAATGAGAGATCCTTTATATTTAAAGACAACAAGTCAACCAGTCAGTGGTATTTAAACAATGGACCTCAACAAACCTGAGGGACACGAATTTCATCAGGGGAATGAACTTCTTCAGACAGACCCATCAGCCCGGCCAGTCCCCCCTCACCATACGCAGACCAGATGCTGGCTACATTTCCTGTCTTCAGGGCCAAACGAATCAGGAGCCAGTGGTGATGTTTCCAGCCCTCCCATTGGATAGGGAGGTCCATAAGAGTCCCACCCCCTTATTAGATAAGAAAAAAAACAGAAGTTGTTACTATATAGAACTAGATGGATGGCTTGATGATAGATGGATGTCAACAGACATTTTTATCAGCACATAGGCGTGAGGTTCCTCTGAAAATGGGATGTCACATCTCAAGAGGCCTTTAACACACCTTTACTTAACGGAGACAAATATGGTAGTGATGCACTTGTGGTCTGGGCGTCCATGAGTTCATCACTATCATAAATTCTTATTTTCAGTCAGAACATCATTGATTATACTTCTATAAAATGATCACCACACCCATTCAAACATGAGGTCCCTCCCGAAAACGAGATGTAGCATCTCAAGAGGCTAACCTCTAATAAATCAGACGACAGGTCTGTGGTTCATGGATCTGTCACTAACTTTAGTTCCTACTTTAGTCCACTTGTCTCCTCCTACCTCCCTTCCTTCGCCCACACACCCAACACAGCATCGTGTGGATTTGCTGTTCATCATGAGACTGGGGTCCACATTCGAGATTTCCTGCTGCTTAACAGAAGGTTTTTTCTTGCCGCCATGATGGAGGGATTCATGATTGGCTATTTGGATTCATGTTGGGTGTTGGATGTATATATTTGTATATATATGTATATGTGTATCTTTATATGTATATATGTATCTATGCATATATGTATATCCTTAAAATGAGGAGCTTTGTGCTCTATTGTAAAGTGTCTTGAGATAACACTTGTTATGAATTGGCGCTATACAAATAAAGATTGATTGATTGATTGATTGAACAGACCAGACAGAGTTGCATGGCGATGAAAAGTGGGCGTGACTTTCTCCTCCAGTGACAGTGTTGATCCACGCTCCATGCAGGCTCCACCTATTCCCCTGTGACGAATACTTTGGAAAATCTCAAAAGATTTGGGGTGGAGGAATCGGTAGTATAGAACCAATGCTATCACACCTGTAGAGAGAGACAGACAGACAGACAGAACAGAAAATACCCATATTGAGACAGAATGTGTCATCTCAACAAGACAACAGACATTCTTGCTTTCACTGAGGGTTGTCATGCAGCTGTGTTTCTAACCAATGAGGAAGCTACAGAAGATAGCAGCTGGGATCCCCACAGTGTCCCAGGACACCATGGTAAACAACCACGAGGAAGCCAGAAGAAGAAAAGCGTTCTCTAAGAACATCACCTGGAGAAAAAAAAACACTCAGTGGTTAAACTAAACATCTCTGGGATCAGTCATATTTTTAAAAAATCATAATTAAGTGCTGTTTGTCATATTTCTACCTCACAGGTATGAAGTGACATACATACCAGGTAGAAACCTGCCATACGGTATCTGGATTGACCGTACTTCACGTTCAGGAAAAGAAAGATGTGAACTGCTCCAAGAACCAAGTTGAAGAGTCTCCATCGGCTTGTTGATCGTATGATATCAGTCTGCTGAGACACCATCCAGAAAGTTGCACCCAGCCAGTGCACACCTGATAGAAATTACATATGACAAGTTCAATATGCAGCCATAAGCACATATAAAATAACACAAACTCAAATAAAGTTGGTCACGTGAACCTGACAGTAGAGCAGGAGGACCATGAAAGTTTCTTATACAAAAATGTTTGGAGTTTTGAGATGATCCGTGACACATAGACTCACCGATGACCCCCAGGATCCATTGTTTGAAGATGCGTGTGAAAAGCATAAGAACTGCAAATCTAGATCCCAACATACCGATCTGCATTTGGAGAAAAATAGATCTGTAACTCAAATAGTGCCAAAAAACCCACTAAGCATAACACACCATTGAAAGATCTTGGATTGAAAGTGAGGGTAATTAAAATGTGCCCACCCTCCACACAAGTCGACAAAGGATGGCAGCAGGAGTCATTTGCAGGTGTCCTGGTCTGATGAGCGAACATGCTCGGGCGTAGAGGACCAGAGCCCAGGCCAGAGATAACAAACACACCACGAAACACACTGAGGCTGGAGAGAGGAGAAGAAAAGACATCATCAACTCGATAATTGTTGCCTCTAAACTAAAATTCTGCAAGACAGTTACACATTACATTTTTTTGTTTTTATTTCGCCCACTTTCAGGCTCAAACAGACCTTCAGAGGATTTGGTGAACTGTAAGCAAACATCACTTCATTGACAGAACATATTAAACTGTTTTAGAGCAACATCAACATTCATTTAGAACTGTGTTTCTGCCCATCCAGTAAATTAAGGTTCTATACTTTCATCTCTTTTAGGTCTTTTGGGATCTTCATGGAATTCAGGGATTTGAGGTTACCTTCAGTTGTTCACAACTATAACCAATGACATCTCCCTGCCCCTCGGTGCAGAGCTGGTGGTATGAAGGTAATTTAAGACAAAGCTCTATGGGGAAGATTATGTAAAAACTGAAGTTAAATTCAACTAAAAGAAGCCAAAGGCTTAATAGTGATTTAAAACTACCTCTAAAGGTAGGACAGAAGTTCAGGGAGCTTGTGATAAAAAGTTGCTGGTTCATCACTATGACAATCTTTTATTTTCTCACTCAGCAGCTTGTGTGGGGTGTGGAGTCCACAGTTCTAGTCCACAACACTTTTTATTGAAATGTTTGGTATTACTTTGTTGTCTACAATAATAGAGAATTTGTACATAGTCCATAAAATTTTGTTTGATTAAATTTCTTCATACCTGGAGACTTGATTCCTATGTCAGTGCAGATGAGCACATAGGTCTGCAGGATTGTCTGAGGCAGGGTGACAACCAAGGCCTCAAACAGGCGTAATGCGGACACATCAGCCTGCTGCATGATCTCACCATACACATCCTCATCTTGCAGGCGCATACAGTCCCACAGCCTGTGCGGAAAGAGTTGGAGCATTATATCACAGTAATAATCATTAAACATTAAGAGTACTCAGAGTACTTGCATTACAGATGGCATCACTGATATTGATCACTGACCAGGAGAAGCATGCCTGATTCTTCCTTTGTGTTCTTCTTCCCAAAGCTCTATCTGACACACACACACACACACACACACACACACACACACACACACACACACACACACACACACACACAGGCAGCTCACCTTTTGAAGATACCCAGGTGCAGTATGTGTGTCCAGGTGAGAGACTTCCTGCGGATGCGTCCATCTGACAGGTACCACAAGTAACTGAGCCACTGAGGACCCCAACCTGTGATACCCAAAATGATGTCAAATTGATATCAACCTGCACTAAGCTACTTCATTTTAAACCCATATAGACAGTTTTTGTTGCTGTTCTCTCACCTGGCAGCAGGAACAGTGCAGTGAAGCCAGCAAGGTGGGCATAGCAGTAGTTGTGACCCACCCACAGATAGTACCCAAAACAGTAGAAGACTGAAGGAAGAAGTGAAACACATTTTTACTATCAGACATTACACAACCATAAACACACATGTAAGAGGCCTGAATGACTGTATGTTAAATGAGTGTTTACAGCTACTGAACACCAGTGATAAAGTCTGTCAATAGCATGCTATATCTTGAGTTCACAAACTTTTAATAAAGAAATTGTTGTTTTTTTTAAATTCTTTGATCTTGTTGTCATTTAAATGGATTTACCAATACATCAGTTAGTTAGAAAGGTATTCATGCTAATAATGACAGGCGCCATTCTTTTGTACTATGACAGGAGCTAATACTTCTAAAACATTTAGTAGCTGTGTCTAACTTTCACCTATGTACCTTTTGTGATTTTTTTTTTTTAATCCTGAGACTCGTAAGTGTAATAATGACGCTGTTTTGCTGTAGTGTTTACATCAGTAGTAACCTTGAGTGGCTGATGGCCAGGAGTGTGTGTGTCTATTTTGTTAGTGTCCACACTTTTTCATATGACCTCTGCTCTTCACTCCATCCCAGCAGCTTTGGTTTATTGACATCAAGGCTGCTGATATCTCCTCTCCTACTCTGTTTTCACTCACACTCTCCACATCAGACTGTCCAAGGCTCTGCAGCTCTGCCTCCCTCCCTCCGCCTGTGTAATCCGAACCCTTAGAGCTGCTGAACGGGCGGGCTGTCCGGACAGACTAGGCCCCCATTCTGGGGTACGCCCTACCCCGCGTCCATTCATGTACCTCCAAAAAAGAGCGCGCTGAAATATGACAACATGGCTCCGCTTTGTTTTCAAAGGCAGAAACCTTGCACAGAAGCTGAGATGATGCTGATTAAAGATGGAAAAACTCAGGCATGAGTCTGCAGTTTTGCTGCATACCTGATTTCATAACGGGCATCGAGTAAAAATAGGAGAAAGGCGTAGTTGTACTGACTGCAGACTCTGGTCTGGCTCTATTATTAATGACAACTCAACAGCAGTCAGGCGCTCAGGTGGAAACAAATGTCCAACTTTGTATTTAGTTAATGTATGATTATTATGAATGTTTCCATTTAACAATATGAGACAAAATAACGCTCTGACTCATTTCACATCCCCCCTGCAGCAGCTGTAGCCCTCTCACACTGTACATCCATACACTGTGGGAGTCAGGCACGCGCACGCATGCACTCACACCAATAAAGTAAAATATCCAAGCAAACACACGAGAACATGCCAGCACACTATAACCACGCTAACTGTTACTAGCAACGCTCGGTTTCTTTATGTGTGTGTGAGGAGGGTACGTGTGAATGTGTCTGTAGATGTCCCAGGTAGGACTCACTTGCCGTCCTCTCCGCAACGAGCAGAAATGCGGTAAAGACGAAGACGCAAACTTGACAGCACGGCATGCACGCGCCCCCGTTGCTCGGAGTCGCTGAGTAGTCCCTCATGGCGGGTTAAAAACCTGAACTCTCAGACTGACAGTGATATCCGAGGGTTAGTCTGCAGGCCGGGTTTGTCCTAATCCCGGGCGGTCGGGAGTCGGTCCAGCTGCTGCAGACTTCTCCCTCTCTCCTCCGTGTCCCCGTCCCGACAACCCCGCCCGTCCTGTTAAAGTGATAGAGCATTACCTGACAGATAAAGAAGCAGGCCTACAGCATGATGCTATCATACAGCCTGCTGCAAACACGAGGCGTTTAACAAGAACGAAGTACCCCAGGCTGTATGAGCTTACTGACTGAACCAAAGATATTACAAAAATATTTCATTTTAGTTACGAAGATGCGCACGAGAAGAAGGTGACTTTGAAGTCATAATCAGTTATCGTAATTAGAATTATAAACGATGTAATTGTGCTGAGCTCTAACTTCGTTGCCAATTCATTTTTAAATATTCTGTAGGCTATCAGCATGGCTACAGAACCACCATCAATTTTTATAAAAGCTCAACTTCTGAGTTTTTTGTTTGTTTGTTTGTTTGTTTGTTTGTTTGTTTTTTTGCTTGTTATGGAACAGACTAACAATACCCCTGATGTCTTCATATGACTTACAAAACTAGACCGATCAGAAATTTGAAAGTCCAGCTCTCTTGGCTGGAATCGCACACACACTTTCATAATGGCATGAGGCATGTGTTTGTTTTGGAAATGAATGGAGATTGGAATGTCTTTTTAACACTACTTTTCTTTGTTCAAGACAACTTTTTACCCCATACACCGAACAAGGTAAGGTTCATATCAACTGCTTTGCAGCGCTATTTGAAATGTGACAACAAGCAAACTTTGTCAATTTTTACTGTAGTTCAGTAGTTGGCTATATTTAATGCTGCAGGCAGCCAGGTGTCAGGGATGTATCTGTAGGCTACGGTGTAATGTTTGCGAATCCTTGTCCTAACATTCTGCCAAGCATGGTTAACGTAACTTCACTCTTCATTCATTCACTCTCAAGTGTGAACAGATCACTGCAGTATAACTTCTGTATGTGGGTTGGAATAAACATTATCATAAACATTTTAGTCCATGTTTTAGCCTTTGGCTTGTGGTTTTGCCTTAAGCTCATGTTTAAGCCTTTAGCCTGCGCTATCACTCTCCTGTTTAGCTTTTCTCTTCTCTTCTGTCCTATTTCTGTCCGACAGTTTAGATCCAGTGTCCACCATCACTACAACATTAATCCCAGAAATCATTTTCAACAGGGAAAAACATAGATCTCTCATCGCACTACTAAACTTTGTTAACCAGTGTGATGTTGTCATTGAGACTGCAGTTAATCAATCCGGTCCTGTCCAACCTGATTGGGAAGTTAAGAAATAGCATTTAGAAATAACCTATATTGGTGATGATAATCTCATTTTAAATTGTGGATTACAATCAGGCATATAGAAGTAAGACTTTTTCAAGATCACTTGGAAAGTCCTCACAGTTTCTTTAAAAAGAGTTTACAAACAAAATTTATACCATAACAAATTCTTTATTAATGAAATCAGTACGTCAGTTCTTATGAATGTACAGGAAGTGTCCTCTCTTAACATACATGTTGTTAAGTTACTTTACTATAGATGAGACATAAAACATAATAGAAACTTTAGAATTTAAATGAATTAGTAAGTCAAACAAAAAAAATGTTCAGTTATAATGCCACTAGGTTAGATGCTGTTGTACTGAATATCGGCACAGAGCTCAAAACATCTGGTTGAGGCCGTGTGATACACAGAAGTCATGTTGATATTGTGATATATCAACATTCTTGGAATACTTCCTGTCCAGTCAGAAAATTCGTCAGAACAAACTTTTGGTGGATTAGGTTTTATATATTGATTAACAGCTTGATTGATATATTGATAAACAGAAACCCCACTTCCTTGGTTTTCCCACTTCTATCTAATCCTTTTTAATAGATATGTAAAAACTGAAGCATGGTCACAACAGTGGACTGGCCTGATGAGGTGTAGCTCCTTATGTCCACTAGGGGGAGTCTGACTCCTTCTAGCCACCATTGAGCTGTACATGTCTTTAAACTCATATCCTCGCAGTAGATGACACAAACCATGAGAGACACACAATAAATTTAAGCCAGAGTTATTCATTTTAATAAGGGACCTAACACAATTACACGTACAGAAACAGAAAGTTTATTCATTTTTTTAATATCTCATCACCACTAGAGTCAAACAGAGTCAGTAAAATCACCTAAAACAACAATGACTGCTGTTCTTTGGTGCAACAGCCACAGGATCTGTCAGCCTCTACAACCCCAGCTGTTTGTGTTCTTAAAGTGTGCATTCATTGTACCTAAAAGATGCTGGAAAAACAGCAGGAATAGCACCAGTATGTATGAATTACATGTACTGAATGAAAAAATGATTGACAATACAACAGTACCAAAAAAGTAAAGCCAAAAGATTTAGAGTCCCCCCTGTCTGACTGGATGCAGTATTGGACATAAACCCTGCCTCCTCCATGCTGATAGATGGAATAAGGATGAAACTAAAAAATGAAACTTTGTACCAAATGTTTTTCATTAAATATGGATTCTATATTTAAAGTGAGCTCTTATATGAACATTGATTTGTCCCATTTTTCTGAGAAGTTTAGTTGAGATTCATTTTTGATGCTTTGATAGGAGTATGACACAATGATCTGCAGGCTCCTGTGACCAGCAGACTAGATGAGAATCTGCTGATAAAATGTAAAAGAAGCTAACACAGGAGTCAATGAACTTCATAATCATGAATGTGTTTTTCAGACCCACTGAAGATGTTACTGCTGTAAAGTGTGATGACCAGAGGGATCTCTGCCACTTTATGTGTAAGTTAAGAAGAAGGTTGTGACACATCGTTAATCTTTTTAAACAATCAATGCTAAATCCACTGTAGCCTTATGCTAAGTTCCGTACCTGTATCATTGTTCATTGTGATTTATTGACTGATTGTCTCACCTTAAACAACAGTTACAGCCCATTTTGATAGATTCATTAACAGCTGCAACATTGTATCTATTACAATTCCTGTATGCGCTCCATATTAAAGCACCTGTAAAACAGATAGAAAATCCATTGTACAGTTGGTTATCACCAGTTCTTTGTTAGTAGTCACATATTGCACTGTAGTCTGCACTTTGTAGGCCGGTTGTGACTTCACTTATTGTTTTTTTCTGGTCATGAAGTCATTCCTCTTCTCCAGTATCAGCCTGTGTTAGATGGCTGAGCCAAAACATCTTCATGTAGATGAGGTGACCACTCCAGGCAGTACTGTTACTAACAGCTTTATCTGTCCTCTGCTCTCCCAGGTTGACAGTTACTGCTCATCTAATCAAGTGTTTGTCCCTTTAGTCCACCTTTACTCATCTTTTATCAACCTTCATGTCCTCCTTACATCCTGTCCGTTTGTTTATGTGTCAGTAGTATCTGTTGAGGCTTTGTGTGACTGTGCTGATGTCTGGCTGGCCGTTCATCCAGATCTCTCGAAGAATCCTTTCACGCTCTTCTAGCCGCTGGGCCCGGTCCAGCTCTGCATGCACACACACACACATAAGCAGAGGGTCAAATCAGGCTCATACGTCTGTTCACATGACCATCAAATCTGACATCATTACAGAGAGGACTTTCTATATTTAAAGGATTAGCATCCGTGTGTGGCTGTTTATGACAGTAGAGCACAGAGATTAAAGTGTATAAATGTGTACTGACAAGTCATCAGGCAACAATGAAACATCTAAATGAAAACTTAAGGGTTCCATTTCATCCTGTTTAACAAAAATGAAAAAAGACCATATGCTTTCATCTTATTTTAAGTGTTCTGAAATGTTCGCCTCTCTATTGAAATCTCTTCAGCACTACAGAGCACAGGTGATCGAGTACCTTTTGAAATGTGTGCTTACCAAACATTCACTGAAGGCAGGGATACCTACGCTATGCTATTCTCGATATGTTCATTCTTTCTGTCATCTTCTATACCGCTTATCCTGTTCAGGGTCATGGGTGGCTGGAGCCTATCCCAGCTGTCTTACGGAGAGAGGTGGGATACACTCTAGACTGATTGCCAGCCAATCAAAGGACTGACACATAGAGACAGACAACCTTTTGTGCACACACTCACACCTACGGGCAATTTAGAATCACCAGTTAACCTGATGAGCATGTTTTTGGACTGTGGGAGGAAGCTAGAGTACCTAGAGAGAACCCACGCGAGCATGGGGAGAACATGCAAACTCAACACAGAGGGAAAAATTTTCACTTTTTAAAAAAACATGTCTAAAAAGAGATCACCTGGTGCAAATTTAGAGATAAAAAGCTTTAAAGATTTATTTTGGAGTCAGAAGAAACATGTCAAGCACAGGTGTGGTTTAAAAGACAAGAAAAGCAGGTAAACATAAGTAGCCAACGGATTTGTAGCTAATATGAACTCTCCACATCATCATGCAATATATAAATATTTATTGATGCCAGCCAGCACACTACAGAGATTCTCATTTTGAATAATTTTCTACTGTGCTGGCCAAGTCCCATGAGTCATATGCTTCATATATTTATGTTTGGTCTGGGTGTGTGTCAGAAAGAGATACCCTCGGCTGATGTGAACATTGTGGCGTTCAGCAGAGCTCTCTCAAAGCGTCTGCGTCTCCGTGCTGACAGGTCAGAGGTCTCGTCCCAGTCCTCTGATTCACTGTCCCCTGCAGGCCCTGCTCCTCCAGAGGGGACCACAGCCATGTTGTCCGGGTTACTGTCAATGGGCTGATGGTGCGGGCAGTTATGATGGCGTCGGTGATGATGCTTGTGTCTGTGACGGCGATGGGCGTGTTTACTGTTGCCGTAGTGACAGTCTGCTCGACAGTGTATCTGAAAGACTATGGCGCAGAGCGTGACGAGGAGGCCGACACAGACTCCGCCCAGAAACACTAGAGCTGTCCTCTCAGGCTGATCTGAAGAGACAGCAGAGAAGAAAGTAATTTAAGTTTTGAGTGACTCAAAATATCCACAGGTCCCTGATAAAAGTATTTTTTCACTTTGTCACAATTGTGTTTAAGGCAAGTGCACTGATTGGCTGCCTAAATGTTGTCTGAGAATGGAGGGTGAGGACAGTTATAGCTGATTGCAGAGGTGGTAAAACACCAAAACAAACATGGCAAGTGCTCCAGGACAACCTGCACCAGTACACAACAACATAAGCCACATCTGATCTCCCTACTGACAATGACTCCAAAACCTAACCCGAGTATTGCCACATATTCAGCAGCACTTCAATACCAGGGTAATAAATAGACAAGAGATATCGTCACTTTTGCAATAAACTACACCCATCCTGTTAAGATTTGATATGCCGTCTTATTTGCAAATACACTATCGATCCTAACCTTAAAGGGGCTGTAAGAACTATCTGTTTCAAGAGGATTGCAGCGACACCCTTTGGCTGAAATGGCATGCACACTGTCATGATGACATGACTCTTACCAAGGTTTTTGTTTTGGAAATGAATGGAGATCAGATCAGATCTTTTTAACACTACTTTTATTTGTTCAAGACAACTTTTTACTGGATACAACGCAGCAGTTACCCAGCCTGGTGTCTGGTGTCTGAGACATGACAACAAATAAACTTTGTCCATTTGTACTGTAAATTAGCAGCTGGCTATTTTAGTGCTAATTGCAGCCTGGTGGTCTGAGATCTTACGTAGGGTAACGTTTAACATTAGTCAATCCTTATGTCCTGCTTATCTACCAAGCAGAGCTAACGTAACCTCACTCTTCATTTTATTGACAGACTCTCAAGTTTGAACAGATCACTGCAGTATAACTGCGGCATAACAGCTTAGCATATGGCAATAACCCTTGAGCGGGCAGCCCAGGTTCAAGTCCGATCTGTGGCGACTTTCCCACGTCATTCCCTACTCTCAACCTGTTTCCTGCTCTATCCACTGTCCTGTCCTCCCACATTAAAGGCATAAAAAGCCTGAAAAAATAACTTAAAAAACATGTTACATTTTTCTTATTGGACAAACCTGCAATAAAGGTGTAGGCTGCCATCATGTTACTGATCATTGCCATCTCCTTGGAGCCCACCTCCACCTCTGCCTCCATAGTTGGGCTTCCTGTTGTTGGAGCACTCATGATTTCACAGTAAGTTGAGCTTGTTGTAATGTTCAGAGGTCAGCAAGGCTCATACTGCATGAATCCACCTAGCACAGGTCTGAGGGGTGGAGAAAAGGTGGAAGGAGTAAGAATAGAGAGAAGGGTACGGTTGATGGAAAGATAGGATTAAAAAAAGGCGGGACGAAAAGAGAGAAGGAAGAATTATGAGTGAGTCACTGCTTACATTTATTAATCCAATTTCTCTTCTGTAGATTTTCTACCAAGACTTTTTGATGAAATGCTTTTTGAAATAGAAACAATATAAATCTGACTGTTCTTCAGGTTCTTCCTCATTCAGTGATGTACAGGAACAGACCCTGCTCATCAAAATGATCCAGACTCCTGCTTCAGTAATGACAGAGCCTGTGCTCTAGTTTGCAACCCGTCATTTGGTTTTCTCTCATAGCTGACTCAGTAAATTATACTGTGCTTTAGAAAGTTAAACAATCTACCCTTTAATCTGCACATCACTTCTAACCTTGCTGTTACTACGAACATATAAAAGCTGTTAGCCTGTGGGGTGTAAAAATAAAGGTATCTGTGCCACAGAAATAAAATGGCTCACATGCTAATATTCATATTTCAGTCAGGGAACTGCTTGAAATGCTTATAGGCAGAGTTTTTTTTTGGTGTTTGCTTTTGGCTCAAACCTTATCTCTCCTCTTGGATTTGTTTTACATGCAGACATCTGACGAGCATTGAGACATTGTATTGACCGTTTAGTTGGAACTGGCATGTGGAAATGCAGGGCTGAAAGTGCATGAAGGCACGGAGAAACAGGTAGCATTCAGTGAGACGTAGAATCCATTGTTCACATAATGTCAAAAAAGTGTTCTTATAATTTGTCTTGTTTCTTGATGGATTAGTGAAAAGCAGATCGCCTCTTAACCCCATCCACACTCAAGCAAAGCTAGTTGAAGTTCAACATTTCCAATACAGCTTCTGTTGACGACAGGCTTCAAAACTCTGTATCAGAAACAAGTGGGTAGTGTCAAGAAGACTACATCTGTATATATTACACAGTTTGTTGCTGCAACAGGCAGCAAGTCCCTTTTCTCAGCCCTTACTTTTGATTTGAATCCTCTCATCAAGTTCTTTTAAAAAATCAAGATAGGAAGAGTTTGCCGCTTTGTTGTATTTCTTTATGAAGTTTAAATAATTATGCATACAATATTTGATCCTTTGCAATTTGCTTACAGAACTAAGAGGGGTGTCCAAGATGCTACACTGACTTTGTTGAATTACATTTATTGTCATCTTGAAGGCCCTAGCACTCATGCTAGATTACTGTTTGTTGATTTCTCTTGGGCCTTCAACACTATTCAGCCTTATCTGCTTGTCAAGAAACGTATTGATCAGTTTGGCTTTGATAATAGCACTGCTGGTTGGATTTTCTCAACTCAGAGAGTGAGAGTAAATGGAGTGCTCTCTGATTTGTCTGTTACATCCACCAGGTCCCCTAAAGGGTGTGTTCTATCTCCTCTCCTTTACATCATGTACACAAGTGACTGCAGGAGCCCATATGAAAACCGTCATGTTTTAAAGTTTGTGGGTGACACTGTTATTGTTAGCTTGCTAAACAATAAGGAATCCTCACATGGTCCTGACATCTGTTAGTTCACAACCTGGTGTGAAGAATCCTTTTAATAACTTAATGAGACTAAGACAAATACATGCTGATTGATTTCTGAAACTCCCCTCCTTGTTCTGTCATTACCGCAATCAATGGACAGAGCATTGAGATTGTGGAGTCCTATAAGTACTAAGGCACCATAACTGACAAGAAACTGACCTTTGAGCATAATACAAATGCAGTGTTCAAGAATTGTCAGCAGTGTCTCTTCTGTCTTAGAAAGCTTGCCAAATTCCAGGTTGACAGGTCCTTGGTAATTATGTTTATTGTTCTTTATTGTGTCTGTGCTCACCTTCTCTTTTATCTGTTGGTTTCAATCCCTGAATATCAGAAACAAAAACATTCTTTCAAGAACAGTCAGAGTCTGCAGTAAAATAGTCGGGGCAGCTCCGGACCCTCTTCAGGAATTGTACAACAAAAGGCTGTACAGCGTGATGAAGGCTATCCTGTCAGATAGCTTGAACCCAGTGCACCATCAGTTTGAGCCCCTGCCACCGATCAAAATCAAAAGATACAGGTTTTTTATGGGTTTTATGTTGCCTTGTGTTTTAACGTGTCAGTTGTGCTGGTTTATGTTTTTATGTACTCTTATGTTTCCTCCTGAATTTTTGCACACTGAATTGTCCCCATTGGAGACAAATAAAGTCTTGAAATTGAACACACCATCTGTCTAATACTTCAAAATCATTAAACAAGTAAGATATGACCAAAAAGTGAATAATGATATTCACTCATGTGTGTGCATGCTTCATACCACCTCTGCATAAATCAGTACCCCAGCATGGCCTCCCCAGTCCCAAAAATCTGAACATGCCACTGTTGACAACCAGAGGAAAAATACATTAAGTTCTCCAGGCTGTTACCAATCACATTCTTGATAACAAACAAAATAAATGAATTGGTAGTGGTAAAGGACTGGTTTGACTTTGTATGAGCAAAGTTAACCACTAGGGGGCAACAAACAGCAATCAGCCAACTCACGTTACTCCTGCTTCTGGTTGTAAATTCAGCAGATTCACTCAGATCACATGGAGCCGGGCTTGTTGTTGGACATAAAAACTATGCTTTAATGTCTTAATGCTCAGTAACTGTGAATGTATCCCTCTTTTGCTCAAAAACCTTGAAATTAACATTGACTTGAGATAAATATCAAGAAATGACAACATCAGGAGAGATGCATCTGTAGCTCGGTTTAGAAGAATCCATTTGTAAAGTCATCATTAAAATATGAAGGCGCTTTTAGGCGTGTTGTCCTGATCTTGCCCCAGGTCCTGGATGTGTTTTGTTTTGTGTTTGCTGGTGCCACACAACACACCATTGACTACCAACACTTATGTGTAGCAGTCAGGTTAAATGTAGGGTAGAGATGGAGGAAGATAGTTTATACAATATTGTGTCTAGACATGTAGCCACACACCTAGACTACTGGAAGTCCCCGAAACACACTCTTGACATTTATATAAATTGTGCTGTGTGTGGAAATAAAACATAGATACTGTGTGTATACACTGAATAGTTGGTGTGTTGCCTATTTATGGATCTGATTTTGGTTCAGACTTTAAATCCACGGGTCTAGACAGTCAAATGATGGCAAAAAAAAAGAGATCTCAACAGAGATGAAGCCTCTGACATGGTGCTTTAAAATAGTTTGACTCAGTGGAGTAGAGGTGTGTCAGGAGTGATGATAACGTCTGTGTATAAACTAATAGTTCAGGAGCCCTGCACACAAGTAGATCTGGATAAAAAAATCACTAAATAAAAATATCTTTACAGTATTTGGCCTTGGCTCATTGAGCCACATACAGCTGCGTTCACTTACAACTACGCAACTCCAATGTATTGCACAACCCGTGTGTGATACTATATTATTACTGAAACCAGAATTACTGCATACATGCAGCAGCTGTATTTTATGTTTTCTTTCCTATTTCTACCTTTCAAACATTGCTAAATTTTAAATCTGTATCTGAGCTCACATAGCACAGAGGTCGGAAACCTCTGACATAAGCTTGTTTAAAGCGCCTTGCTTTACCAGCACTATGTGCAGTAATAACAGGAGATCCGCTCTGAGGCTTTTCATGTTCATTATTTTCATGTTATGCTTTGTTCATTTGGATGCGTAATATGGTCAGACAGACTGAGTTAGATAATGCCAGATTTATACCTGTCTGCATCAGCGAGTCCAGCTGTTCGAACACCCTCCTCTCACATGGATTATTCAAAGTTTTATTCATAGTGACCTATGTCTTGTTGTGTACAATAGTATTAATGTAAGTAACAAGAAACAAGAAACATAAAGAAAAATCTTGTTTAAAATCTCCTGCAGAGCTCAGAGATGCTGAAATTTGTGTAAACCCTCAGCGCAGCCACAGACAAATAAAAACCAGTGTCTAATCTCTGGGCCTGCTAAAACTGTTACAATCTAGTTGAGCAATATCTGCACACATGAGTAACATTAAAATCTGTGAGCTATGCTGGAAGCGTGACTCGATGATTATACAGAAAATTCACAAAGCCCCTTGGCAATATTTTTATTACTGACATTCCTTCTGCAATGTTTCATAATGTTCTTGTCAAACTCTGGAAAAAATACAAAATTAAGCTCTGTGGATGTGAGTGATAATCCTTTTATGAAAGTGCAGAAACAGAGTAAAGCAGGCTATCAGTGTGCTGATTCTCTCTCTTCGTATGGTTTTAATTTCATGAATGTTCTGTGATTTCCCTGGCTGACAACTCTGAACATGTCTCATTACATGTGGATGATTTCACACCAACTGTTTATGAGCTTTCTCCCCATTACATCCTTTATTACAGATTGAAAACAGGTTTAATTACTTCATGAGGACAGACCTGACTTCACAACAAACAACTTTAAACAAATTATACAATAAAAACACCATCTTTTTAAAATTAAACATTTTTAAGCCTTAAGGTTAAACCTGTGTGGGATTAGGAAGATGCACAGTCAAGGCTTTAATACAGTCAAAAGTGAAGACACGGATAAAAGTTTGAAGTCGGACTAAAAAATAGATGAGACTCTTGGAGAAGACTAAACTGGCCTAAATTCTGAAAATATTTCCTGCAGTAAAACCCTGAACTGTAATGGAAAAGCAACACTCCTGACCCTTACAGTTGATCTGAGATGACACTGTAGAGAAAAGCTGCATGTCTGCACTTATTAACACAGAAACCAGCCTCATGTTGACAATCATATTCCCAAACTGACCAAACATTTGTAAGGGATGCATTAAATCATATAAAAAGAGTGCAAAGAGGGACAACACGGCAAGAAGTCTTATGATACTACAATGCAACACAACACAACCAAACATAACACAACCTCCGAGCAATTCAGACTCCACTGACTGTCAGGAACACTTTGTGATGTTGTGTGTAAATCCTGCAGGACGGGACTGCCCCTCTCCCTCCTGCTCTCTCATTTACTCTCACTTTCTGTCTTTTGGGTCTGACTGTTTAAGGTTAAAGCAAAAAAAGCCCCAAAAAGCAAAAAGAAAAGAAAAGAAGAAAAGAAAAGAAAATATAAATATAAATAAATGATAAAAATAATTAAAAAATCATCATTGAAGATGACATTTGGTTGGACTAAAAGCCTTTTATTTATGAAACATGTTTCAGTTCACCCATTTCAAACTGCTTTGATCAGTTTCCCCCCATGAGGTGACTGCTTCTGTGAAATATTCAAAGACCAAATGAAGAGAATAAGACGGAGATCAGTGTCACGGCAGGTAAATGTAGTGGAAAATCCTGACTTAATGTAATATCAGGCCGGTGATGAACATCACAGTTGTGTAAGGACATTAGTGTGAGACATTGGCAAGCAGCCAGCTCATTACAGCTGCTCACACCATCCACTAGTCTAGACAGCAGGGGAGATTTTTACTCACTCACTCACTCACTCACTCACTCACTCACTCACTTTTTTTATTATTATACTACCCAACTACCTACCCACCTACCTACCTACCTACCTACCTACCTACCTACCTACCTACCTACCTACCTACCTACCTATCTATCTATCTATCTATCTATCTATCTATCTATCTATCTATCTATCTATCTATCTATCTATCTATCTATCTATCTATCTATCTATCTATCTATGGTGCTTCCGTCAGCAGCTAGTTTGCTTTGCTCACATCATTAGGAGAACGCTGTCTTTAATTACAGGCTCGGGCTCATCTATTTACAGTGCAGACAGTATAATAAAAGGATGTAGTCTCCATGACGTCACCCGTCTGTGTCTGAAACAGAGTTTTGAAGCAAATCATCGACAAATGCCATATTGGCAGGCTTAACTAACAGCTGTAGGGTGCCCCCCTGTTAGTCAGGTGAACTTACCTGTGCCTCTGATTGGATAAACTCATCATCTTAATCCTATCTGCTGGGTTAGAACACACACACACTGTGTGCTCTAGCTATTAACCATTTTTTTGTACCAGGCTTTAAACACGTTTATTACTGCTGTGAAAATGTTTTTTTTTTTTGTTCTGTTTTGTTTTGTGTTTGTTTTTTAGGCTTGGTATGTCAGTGGTTTGTGGTACTTCCAAAGCCAGCCTCAAGCAGACAATCAACAAATTGCAGTTTTCAGCACTTCTGTGCTTTCATACTGCCTCATATTTTAAGACCGGAGGTTTCCACTTGATAAAAACACTAAAATATCATATAGAAGGATATCCGAACATCAGCCACGCTGATTATCCTTGGAAGGTAAATTTAACAGCTTAAATCAAACAGGTCTTGGCTTGCCTATTTTTATAACAGACTCAGTCATTGTAGCGTGTATGTATTGTAACTGTATGTTTTCTAAACAGAATTTATATCAAGGTGCTTGTTCTTATTTTAAGTCTGTGCGGCTGCAGGCTGCTCTTCCTATATCCTTCAAATTAGCACAGAGGCTAACAGACCAAATTTAAAACTTTTTTTCCTCATGTAACTTCCAACTTTATTTTTGAAATTTCTCGTAATTATATTTTATGCTCAGAAATACTACAAATACTACAGTTTGTTACTTGGTTAAGTAATACCCTTAACCCCCCCCCAATAAATAAATAGATAAATAGATAAATAAATAAATAAATAAATAAATAAATAAATAAATAAATAAATAAAAAGCTTTCAAATGAACCACTAATGCATCAGAACTTTCTCATCGTCAGCAACAGACATTTAAGCAGCTTCATGGGTGTGATACTTTGAACAAATCAAGATCCAACATGTTCGCAGTGAGAGCAAATTACTTTTCTGTCCTTCTCTTTACACACACTCTCATTTTCTCCCCAGATCTCCTCTATCTCAGCAGTCTGCCCAAATTCTTATGAGACACAACGATAATTGTTTTCCTACATGAGGTTATGAGGACACTACAGACACTCCCTCGCCTGTTTCAGGACAAACACACACGGATGGAGGAGATACACAGGGGATTCATGGGTACTCTTTGCACATATCAACCACACACACACTCTTCAGACTCTGAGCGTTTTTTTTCCCTCAGAGGCATGTGATGCTAATGCATCATGACACTGGCCTTTCACTCCGCTGTTGCACCGTTACTATCTAACATGACCTGAGGAGAGAGAAGAGAGACAGAGCAGCACAGCATGCTCACAGAATTACACAAAAATAAAACAGCAGACAAGAGGAAATAAAACAGGAGAGCGTCAGGTTTGTCAAGGAGGAGGAGGAAGAAGAACGTGGAAGACTAATAATCCAGCAAAGTGAGTCTCCTGTCAAAGAACAACTCTTCACATTCTCTTCATCATCACTGACAGAATCAAGTGATACTCTCACCACACACACATGTGAACACACAGTTTACACTTACATTTCCTTAATGCTGGGGTCCCATCTGGAGCGCGTCTTTTCCTCTTTCCTCCTCTGTTACTTCCACTTCTCCTCCTCTTCTCCTCTCCTCTCCAGTCTCTCCTTTCCGTCTTGCTTTACTCCCTTCTCTCTCCTCTCTCCTCCCCCTTTCCCCTCATCTCCTCTCTGTTCTAAAAACAAAGTGAATACATGTTAAAAAATCTTGCTCCAGTTGTCAGATTGTCTCTTGTAAACAAGCTTCTTCCTTTTCTTCACTTTTGTAAATAAAAACGAGCACAGTTTCTCATTCATTCTTCTCTCCAGTCTCTTCTTTCTGTCATGCAGGAGCAGCAGGAGTAGTGTTGCTCCAGCTTTTTCACAGAGTGGAGTTTTATGTTATATTCCATTTTAGTTGTTCCAGGTTACTTTCCACACAGAGAGATGGAGGTCAGGTCTGTCTCAGGGCAGCAAAGTGACATTAAAGACTGTGACAGGTCGGCAAAATCCCCCTCTTCTCTCACTTCCAAACGTCTGCATCTCTTTCTCTCTCTGTCTCCGTCTCTCTCATGCCCTCACACACGCTCCGACACGAATGCAGTCACACTCACACATACAGCTGGAAATGCCTCTGCCTTCCTGGATTCTCTCTCTCTCTTTCTGTCAGCAGGAGACAAAGGAGGAGGAGAAACGGGTGAAGGAGGAGAGAGGGAGGGACGGAGAAGAGCAAACTAAGTGCCTCTGAACGCACACGTGGGAATACATTTCACATGCTGTGTCAAAAAACACATGTGCCTTGACTGTCAGTTAACTTCATCATGTTTTAAGTATTCTCATGTGACATATTCACACCTGTGGTGTTTTAAAATGAACTGACCATCATGTTCCTGCCTGAGCTTATTACACATTTAATTATACAGAATTCAAAATTTGATGAACATGAAATTCTCATAACAGAGTTCATTATTTTCAAAAACCTTTCAAATATTAATTGTTAAAAGGAGAAGATCAGGTATGAGAGCAACACTGGTAAAATGTACAGGCTCTGTGTTCATGGAGACACCGTGTTCCAGTCAACAGAGCTGTTTATGAGAGTATTGTTATGATGACTGCACGTCAGCGTTTGTCTGTCTGACTGATCGAAATATGCGTGACACTCAAAATACTGGGCCCCCAGCATCCATCCTGGTGTCTTATCCCTCACAACAAGTTCAACAGTCCTCTTTCCTCCTCTAGCTTGATGCACCTGTGAATTTAGAGCTTAGCTAACTATTTTCTAAAATTGACTCTGCATTCCGGACAGGTTTTATAAAAAATTTATTGGTGAACCTGTCAACTTGGCAGGTTATTTTTGCACTGATTATGCAACAGGAAAACCTCCTGAGTTAAGTCTGTGGCTGACAGACTTAACTGGGTTAAAAGCTTTCAGCAAGTACATGATGAAAAATTTCAAAGGTGTTCTGAAAGGTCTGATCAAACTTTGCTCTCAGGTAGATAATAGTTAACTTTTACTGGCTTCATAACTTTGAAAACAAAGTGTCAACTTTACATTTACTATAGCTCTAAACTTAAGTTGGCACATATGTGATATACTGTATATACATGAGCCAACAGCTAGCTACCGTAAACATTAGCTGTACAGAAAGAAATCCTTATTTTTTGAAGGTTGGTTTAAGAGAGGTATTTGGTCAGTGGTTGATTTGATGGATGACGGTGGTAATTTACTGGAATATGAACAATTCTGCACTAAACACAAATTCAACCCAGTGTAAGCAGATTTTGATAATCTACAAAAAAAATTCCTCAAGAATTTGTCTTTCTGACTCATAATATAATGGTACATCAGCTCATCCGACCCCAACTGGCTCCACTTTTAATCTAAGGCAATTTAAAGTTTTTTGGAGGGGGGCTTTTTATACTTTTAATAAGAGAGAACAGGATAGTGGATAGAGCAGGAAACAGGGTAAGAGTGACATGCAGGAAAGTCACCACAGGCCAGACTTGAACACAAACCGCTTGCTCAAGGGATCTTGCCATATAGAGTGCGACCTAAACCACTGGGCCATCTGCACTCCAATAGTGCTAGCTGTTATAAGGAAACCATCTTCAACTGATGGTTATAAATGGATTAAGTCTCCTTGAACTAAGTTTCTCTGGATTTTCACTTTCCTCTCTTAGTCTCTTCTTCTGAATATCAAATCCTAAAATAGGTGTTACCACACCTAAAGTGTGAAAACACTTTTTATTGTGTTCAAAACACAAAAATTGAGACTGGGACTCCCAGGCGGTTTTCATTGCTGTCCCTCTAATAGAGGCACCACAGTGACAACAAACTGTGGCTGCTCTGCACTCTGACTTTCACCACAAAATAAATTCACCCAATCTTGCACTGAACCCTACAAAACATTGAATCAACGACTGACCACAGATATCCCTCAGAGTAGTTTTGATACTGGGTGTTCTACAACCCATTAAAAATTCTAGGCCAGTTCTCTGGCTGATGACTAACTACTGGAGAAAAAACATTACAAGACATTACAGAAAACCCATCATGGCTGTAAAGGTCTTTATGATGTCCTAGAGAAGACTAATGTCGGAAACAGAATAATTCCATGAGAGAGTTTGTGTATCATCAAAAAAGGAATCAGGAACCCAGAGATTCAGCTGTTTTGTTTTTAGAGACAAGAACTATTTCCTTTTTCAGCCATCCTCTCCTCATCAGTTTCACGATTTCTAGTTCGATTAACATACCCAAGGGGTCAGAATCCATTGTGTCGTGAAAAAAATGCTTTTGTTAGCATGCCATAAATGTTTACATTTATTGAGCTTATTAACTCAAGAAATAAAATGCATAAAAGCTGCTACTACCTACTATCCATTATGCATCCATTATGTTTGTTTACTTTCTATCCATTGTGATGAGAAATTAACAGCTTTAAATGTGTGCAGTGTGTCGTGTTGTCATACCTCAGTGAAACAGCGAGGGACAGGGGTTATGTCTTTCACATGGCAGCAGGAATGCTTGGCAGCACAGTATATATTTGCTCCACTGGTGTTTTATTTGATTTTTCATGACCACGCGGGCTAACCTGCTGTCTAAAATAAAACATGGTCATTTTTATTATAAATGAAAGTATTTAATACTTACTAACAGAATTAAATATGCACATCAGCTGCTAATATCCCCCAAATCTGAGACTCTCCTTATTGTCTCTTTCCATGACCCATTTTCAGAGTTGAACGCTCTGTGTGATATACTCCTTTTCTTTGCTGTTTTGATTCTTGTCATCAATCAAAATAATGATAAGTGAATGGTTTTCTCAATACCTTCTGTGGAAAAACATAAATCTCCAAAGTGACTTTAATCTGAATTTCATGCCAGTGATTCAACAGTGTATCAAAGTGAAACCAAGATGATTTACAAGCCTCCAGACAATATACACCTGTTCTTGCAGCCATTAAAGGCCTCACAGAGTGAATTTCAGCTCATTGTTTTCTGTCTCTTTACTGTCTTGGTTCACTGTCTTTGCTCCTGGTTTCATTCTCAGAAGGAGATAGCTGTTTTTAACCCAGAAGCCCTAAAGTCTTACTGCACCGTACCAAATAGCTGTAGAGGAGACAGCCAGCATTAGCGACAAGCTAGTGAACAGAGAAGAGCATTTAGCAGGTAGAGAGCCAGATATGTCCCTGAGGACTGATGGAGACCAAGAATAGAAGGAAAACAGAGTGAACACTGGGCCTCCATTCACAGAGTGGACAGAAACACTACTTCAGTCTGATGCTGATGTTACTCTGTAACTGCAACATGGGCTAAATAAACACTTAACCAATGAATACACTGCTTAGTTCCCACCACCCATACCTTTATATTTATAAACAGGTCACAGATGTATTATTCTACTACACGGAAATGCTCAGTAATTTACTCTCACAGCTGGGTACTACGACATCCAGCCAATACAAAATCTGTTGAGGACTATTTTCAGCTGTGGATTAATCCTCTAGTGAGTATTAACTGCAGTAGGACAGTGTGTGGGGGGTGAGTCAAACAACTCTCGTTGTGATGAAGAACATCTGCTAGTTCAACAATAGGGAGAGTACAATGGACAACATAATACTGTTACACTTGAAAGAAAGAAGAAAGAAAGAAAGAAAGAAAGAAAGAAAGAAAGAAAGAAAGAAAGAAAGAAAGAAAGAAAAAGAAAGAAAGAAAGACAGAAAGAAAGAAAGATTATATTCAATTAAATTCAATATGTCAACCGGTTCCATGTAAATGTATTAGGTTAGATGAAAACAATAATTTTAAAGTCAGTTGAACTTGAAACTATTGCTTTCAACAAACCGTAATATGTTTAAATGCAACCGGCTGACATTTTAAATTTAATTAAAGCCAATGATTCAATTTTTTGAGTGTATGCTGTTGATGGTTGATGTAAAAAATATAGCTGTCTCTCAGGTCAGATAAATGAACCACTTCAGGATTTAACTACTCATGAAATATATTATCAATTTCTTGCCAACTTTGTTTCTGCCAATCAAGAAAATCCCTCTGGTCTTTTGCTTTACATGTTATGTAAGGTGCAAATTTAGGTTCAGCTTCTATATTTTTAACCGTATTGAACTCAAACTCCTCTAACTGATTAGAAAGCTTACTGCTTTATATAACTGAATCAATTATAAAATATGACAACACTTTACAGATTCATTGCACCTCAAGCTGCTCACAGGGGTTTATCCGCTGTATATGGGGAACTTCTACTAAAAGGGGGACTTAACTTTAGGTATATTTTCTCAATGCTTTATTGCTACTTCACAAGCTTAAGGGTACCATGGTCTTTATAACTCTTAGTCGTGCTATGCAGCGATGTGTTCAGATTGTCTGTGTTTTGTTTGTATCCTGTTTGAGATCATACACAGCCCTGTCGTTGATGCTTTCAGTGAAATATGTGAAATGTGTTTACAGAATAGCTGGACATCTGTAAAGGTCTGATCATTTGGTTTCTTCCAGAGTTAGGTAAGATGAGAAGCTGTCACGCCAGCTAAACTGTCACACCTGTTAGATTAATATAAAGAAACATCAAGTCAGTTAATTAGCCTAGCATAGCATTAAGGCTTGTTACAGGGAAACAGCTAGATAGCTAGATAGCTAGCTAGTTAGCTAGTTAGCTAGCTATCTAGATAGATAGATAGATAGATAGATAGATAGATAGATAGATAGATAGATAGATAGATAGATTGATAGATGGTATAATAATAAATATAATTGTAAAAACAAGTACCATCAATAAACTCTTTTCTGTTTTCAAGAAATGTTTTAGTCATCTCTGATGAGAAGGATGTGAATTCTTCTCCTAATTATACTTTAATGCTCTGAAAGCCATTTTATTATTTTATATCCTGAAACAATGTTCCTGCTGCTAGATGAGAAAACACGAGTGATGTATTTTTGGGCAACAAAATGAGACCTGTCTGACCATTAATACACACTCTCTCTCTTTTTTTATCCTCTGTGGCTACAGGCCACCTTCACTCAGTGTAGGTTTTTGGCCCAAACACAGACCCCTCATTACATGTGAGTTGTCTGTTTGTGTTTTTATATGTGTACGTGTGTGTTCGTGTGTTACATAAGGAAGCTGTTCATGTGGTGATAATCAAATCATTCCCATGACTGAGTCAAGTGGAACTGAGGGCCTCTCAGACTCATCCTCCATGCACATGTCACTGTCTCTCGCTCTCTCTCTCTCTCTCTCTCTCTCTTTCTCTCTCTCTGCACATGTGTTCAAGTCATTTCACTCTCTGCCTCAAAATGCTCTCTTCCTCTGCTTTACTGAAGTTTTCTTTCATAATATAACTCATTCACTCGCTCTCGTGACCTGGTCTGAACCATTGTCTTATAGTCTTCCTCAACCTTCAGTGTACTTTTACTTATATTCAGCAACCTATAGACTGAGGACTATGATTCCTGAGTCATAATTTACTTTTATAATAAAACAGATCCATAAAATGTTAAAAGAAGAACTCAAAATGTCACATCTGTCTGTGGTAAAGATAGACATTTTTTATGCATGATAGATGTGAAAAATGCATTTTTGACAATTTTAAGGTACAATACAGCCATTTATTTGTTGTACTTGTTCCATCCAGATGCAAACTGTGCTTTTTTACGTTACAGTGCTGGGCTTAAAGAGTTTCTTTGCTGAAAACAGCTGCTTGCATGTCTGACAACATCCCTTATGAAAGCAGTATGACTAGAACAAACAAGCAGGATAATGAGCTGAAGAGAAACTCCACCGAGCTGTGGAGCGCTGTAAGGTTGAGTACAGATCCTCCAATGGGAGGCTGTGAGGAACAACAAATGTATGAGGTAAGGTGATAACATGGTTTGCTAACCAACCACCTGACACATTCACTGTGCTGTGGGAATGTTCTTCTAAAAACTGTCAAAAGCCTTTAACTCCATGCTGTAGGATGATATCCTTCAAACCTTCATGATATAATGTGTCCTGAGGGACAGCAGCAGAGCCACACTGTCTGCACACACACACACACACACACACACACACACACAATGTAAACAGGGAGCTGAACTCAAAGACACACATGACCTTTACTCTGAGGACGTGCAGATTAAATCCGTCTGCCTACACTCATCTCTCTCAGTGTGTACGATTTTAGCTCTCTACATGAGGAAAAATGATCAAACACACCCTTTAAGTTTAGATGACTCGAACATTTCTCTTTCGCCTCCTCGTTTCTTCTCACAAGGAGAATTTTCTCTGAGAGGTTCAGCATTTTATAAATGTCACATGCATCTTCTTAGCAGCATACTTACAGTGAGACGCTCATTTTTCCGCATGTGCTTTTTATAAGATGTTCTTACATTAAGTTGTGTAACCCTCGAACTTCACACAGTCTTATTTTAAGTTTCATCTTGTGTTAAATCATTAGTTAAGATGTAATTAAAACCGTTTTATACTCCACAATGTCTATTTTGGACAGCTCTCCACATCACGTTTGTTTTTAATGGAGTGGAAGAGAATGATTTGGCACCATTCATACTAACACATACCCACGGCGTTAAATCCATTACTACAACAGTAGCACTGTGTTAGAGAGGCCTGACTTTGTTGACTTGGTGACGCAGCTGTGTGTGTTACTGTCAGTCTGTCGCAGCCACTCAGTGAGGTTACATAACCACTGTTGCTCCTGTGGACCCAGAGCCAGTGGAGGGTGAAGAAGGACTTAATGAGCTCTATTGGTGCGCACTGACAGCTCCTCTCTGCACTACCACCTCTCTGAGGCTGGATACCAACAGAAACAAGAGGACAGAACGTAAAATCTTCAGAATACAATAAAAGAAAGATGATTTCTCTTTCAAATTTTTGTACAATATTTGTTCCTATGTGACCAGTTTTTAATATATGAAATAATACCGTGCTTCTCACATGCGCTCTTTCTCCAGTGTTCTACATAAGACGAGTGGTTTTCAGTGGTGAAATAAATACTAAACATGCACCGATTGTTCCGCACCCATTTCCTTAATTTTGGGCGATCTGTGGATCCTTACATATGAAACCGATCTTATCCACCCCATCTAGACCTTTATTTGCAAAGACAAATTACCATGGTGCTCTTAATTTGGGTGAGAGGCTCAAAACAGTGTCACCTGTTTAGTAGTAGTTTGGAGAGGAATATTCTAAACTTGGCATTTATGTTTGAGAGAAATACCTCATGTGCAGTTAAAACATCAAGTTTGTATTTTTTCACAGGTATTGCTCAATGTTTTAAAATAAAATAAAACTGGAACACTGAAGGTGTGATTGGTGCACCTCTAATAAATACTGTCCTCTACACACTCCACACACAATTGTCCCCATTGTAGAATTAACAAACAAAAAAAAAAAAAACATTTGAAGAAAACAAACTGCAAATGTTCTTGAAGTCATACAAGCGTGGAAGATGGTAAAATTTATAAAACCAATAAAGCAGTCTATAACTAAGTTTATAAGTATGTTTTTAAGGTTATTTTTGGGGTTTTTTATGCCTTTGGTGTGAGAGGACAGGACAGCAGACAGATTAGGAAACAGGGTGAGAGTGGGGAGTGACATGAAGGAAAGTCTCCGCACTCAAAGTCACCCTGGACTTGAACCCAGGCTGCCCACTTAAGGGCTTTTGCCATATGGAGCACAACCTAGACCACGAGGCCATCTGTGCTCCACAAGTATGTTTTCAAGTGATCAGCAGTCATAGAAATCAATCCACATGAGGCTAAGTCTGGCTTTTTAACACACTCTGTACTTGATGGGTATTTACTAGATCATTTTTCTGTTTAAAGTTAAACTTCAAGAGGCTTCATGTTAATTTTCAGCTGCTTCCGGAGGTCTGATGATGACAGTTTCGTGTCACAGGTCGCTTTTCAGACAATAAATCAACCATTTGTTTACTTTTGATGTCTTTAATTTGACTTAAGAAACCCTGATTTGGAGAGAGAGCCACTTGGAGGCCAAAGTGAGTACAAACAGCAGGTTACAGACTCCAGGCTGATCAGACAGACAATCTGGGTTAAAGAGGCCAGAAACTCAGCGAGCACAGCAGCAGCCAGTGCAGACGGCTACAGGAAATAAAAAGTTTCATACAGTAAAAAGCAAACTTTAAAAACCCTATACACACAAGGAAGATAGTCCAGTCTATTTGCATATTTCCACACTAACAAGTAAGAAACACTGACGTTAAAATAGACCTTTGTTGATTGAAAGAGACATTAATAAAATATGAGCTTGAGACAGCAGGTTGAATGTGAATACAGAAAAACTCAACCACAGAGGATCATTCAAGAAGTCATTATATCCTTTCAAAACAGTATCGACACGTTTTAATAACTGACGTCACACAAAACAGACCCAGTGGATACCAACAGGTTATCCAAGATGACACAGCAAGTGAAGCCGCTCCAAACCTCTGGATCGTCACACACGCATAAATTAAGAAATAAATACTTCTCTGTTATCATCTGCTCAAAGTTAGGATACAAAGAACAAAAGAGTTACAACAAAGTAGAAGACACCAAAAACATCAACCCACAACATAAATAAAAGCTTTGAAACTGTGTCCTTATGTTTCTTTTTCATGGCAAATGTTTGCAAAAGAGAACTTTTCGAGGCAACAGAGATGGACAGAATTGTTTTTAATGAGGCGATGAGTGGGAATGACACTGGAAAATCACAGGAAGATTGGAAGAGTAAAAAGTGAAATTAAAAGAGATCAAATACTGTGACAAACTGTCGATCTGTGTTGCCGCAAAATGCTGACATCCTCCGTATGAAAAAGAGAAAGGAAGCGCCGATTCAGCCGGAGAAAGACTTCAAATGTTCATCATGCAGCTTTTCATACCTGTGTTATTTTGCCTTAAATCTGCTCGGCCTTGGCTGGTTGTGTGAAGATCAGAAAAAAAGCTGATAAATGATCCTAAAACCACAATTATCTCAAAAAAAGTTCCAATTTTAACTGATTCTAAAAGACTGAAGAGACGGCTTTTTTAAAGCCTGAAGTTATGAGTCAACTCCAAAAATTGCAGCATTTTAAGGACATTTTCCCCGATTAGATGGTAATTTTTCAACCTTTCCTCACTTCAACATACACACACATACACATACACATACAAATCATTTTAACAGTTACAGAGAAAACCCAGAACGACATGTCTGAAGATCCTCTTTCTACAGTAAACTGACTCCAGACCAGAGCGTCATACACAAACTTCTTGTTCTGCTCTCACCACAGACAACGAGGAGGATGACACCTTACAGTAATCAGACAGCACAGGGCGGCGCCTCCTGAAAGCCATCAGTCTCCAACTCATCCCCTTCAAAATAAAATACCACCAACAACATACAAACCCTTCAGAAAAGAAACGTTAGCTTCTTCTATGATCGTGGTTTACCTGCGGCAAACTGTCTCAGTCCTCAAACACTTCACCAACCTGCTGTCAGAGGGATTCAGATCTGAGTCTGGACAACAAAGACAAAAATAACCTTTAACTCTGTAGTTTTATTGCTTATTTTGAGCAACCCATGATTAAGGCCTCTGAATGGTCTCTGTCTGGTACTTGACGCTCCCTGATGGTCAGAAATGGTGACAGCAGAGGACCCAGATTCAGCCTCTCTCACACACTGTAAGACCGAGAGTACAGTACACACTGTGCTACAATCCTCTCTCTACAACAGGTCATGAACCAGAAGAACAATGTGATCCTATTGGAGGCTTTGTCTGATGTCACTGAAGCCCATGTCCCCATTGGAAGACTACGATGATGTCAGAGGAGGTATTATTAGTGCTGGTTAATATTCAACATTTTAAGGCTTGATGTGAGAAACAGTTCAAGGGGTTTAAAGAAGTCTGTCTCAGGTATGTGGGAAGGAACCATCTGAGTTTGCTCAGGTGACAGCAGAAGCAGCTTTTCTTATTTGGTTTCTCTGCAGGAGAATTATTATCGGCCATAAAGCTGCAGGTCCAAACGGACCCATACTTCCCCCGTAGGAACCTCATGCAGCAGAAGACGACGAGTCACCGGCCCCTTGTTCTCCAACTCTTTTTTTATAGTTGCAACAGGAACTTCTGTCCGACCCAGAAACACTAAAAAAGAGTCAAAATGAGAGAGAAACATTTTATTAGGATACAAAAGAATAAGGAAGAAGAATGAGGATGGATTTCAAGCAGCATCAAATCAAACTGCAGAGTACATGAAGAAACAGAAACAGAAACAGAAACAGAAACAGGAGACGCATCAAAGGATCATTCCAGGTGATCATGTAACTGACCATCAGGTGAAAACTGGTCTCGTTCAAAGATGGTGATGCAGAGGACGTCCTGGTAAAGGTCTTTGATGTGAAACTGACAGTTGAAGTTCCACTTGGGGTTCAGGGTGTCGTTGAGCGTCCTGGATGTGAAGATCTGAGCTCCCATGGTCACCTCACAGTAAGGGTTACTTTTCCCTGCAGCAGACAGCGGAGGAAGGAGAATACGAAGATCAACCAGAGATGAAAATAAAATGCTACAAGAGTAACTAAGTGAGCTAAAGGGAAAAGACGAGCATGTTTGTGGCTTCAGTAGATCAGGGCAGCAGTGCATGGAGCCTGCAGCTGGTTTTGGACGATTTGAACGGGAGCATGCAGGATGTAACAACCACGCAATGTGTAGTATGATAGAGCAATTTACTTTAGTTTCATCCAAATTTTGCACCTCGGACAAAAACTGACTGAAACAATGTCTGAAGCCAAACTGCTCTTTCAGCCTATGCAAGTCCTTTATTTAAACGTTTTTCCTGTCACCTGTCCTGTTTTCCTGATGCAATAACTTTGTTAAAAAACTTCTCGCACAATCAGGGATCTTAGGTCTCAGCAATCAGAGAGGATGCTGTGAGATCCTGGAGAGGCTGAAGTGACGCTCACCGTTGGGTTTCCCTGCCTTTAGTTCAGTGGCTTCCAAGATGGTGACCAGGAGTCTGCCGATTCCACTTGCCTTCACAGATCGAGCTGCAAACACACAGAAACATACACAAACACACACACACGGATTAACAATGAACTCAAATCCCAGGCTGTAATCCGTATATGCTTCAAATCAAACCTTGATAGGCCTTCTCCCTTTTCCTCTTTTCTGTCTCTATGAACTCCTCAGAAGCTGCCTTGATCTTCTGAACCCACGCTGTCCTAAAAACAAACACACACACACACACACACACACACACACACACACACACACACACACACACACACACACACACACACACACACACACACACAGTGATCGTAAAGGTCACCTGACACAGCTCATCTGTTTGTGTTTGTGTTTGTGTGTTTCTATAACAGTGAAAATACCGTTCATTGATGTTGTCTGTCCTGAGTATATAGACTCTGTCAATATGCGAGATGTGAAACACCGGCTCATCGCTGGAAGGATCTGGAAGCTTTACCAGGACTTCATTTAGCAGAACAGGCTGCAAGTAAAATAAATACACCCAGTTTTCATTTACATACTTCTGCAGGTTACTGAACATTTCGGTAGCTTAGTCATTTCATCTGCCACTCCTAAAATCCCTGACTTATATTGACTGATATAAGGAAACCGTTCAACCATAACAACAAGACAGTGGAGCTTACAGGCTTGTACATCTTCAGCTGCGTGTTGTTTTTGTTACTAAACAGTTTGTCAGGCCCAGATGATGTAAACTGTTTAGCTGCATGAGTCAAAAGCAGGAAATCATTGAAGAGGAATGCCCACAGCTCCTTGTTGCTCTTCACCTTGTACATCTGGAAAGAAAATAAGAGATGAACAAGGATGAAAAATAAAACTTACTCACTACAAATTGATACCTGTTTTCTTTACTAAAATCATTAAAATCAGGACATATTTCTTCCTCAATTTGTAAGAATCATCCTCATGTTGTATCATCCCTGCCTGAGGTGAACCCACTCGCTGATCTGCACAGCCGAGGTTTCACTCTGCGGTTTGAGGGTTGTAACGTAACCCCGACATCAGTGGATCTGACCTGCTCAGGTTCCCACATTTCACCTCCCTGTGCTCCCCACTCCATCTGGTTCTTAGATCTCAGTACTTAGACTTTAAAATATTTATCCACTGAAATAAAAAAATTCTTCATAAATATGAAGACCCAGCAGAGAGCTTCGCTGACTCACACTCTCTGCAGGTTTACTCACCTTCCCGCTGTGGAGCAGCTTCCTGGGTCCCAGACAGTTGGTGAGAGAGTTAAAGACCATATTCTGTTGAATGAGAGTGAAATATGTTGATCATTATTCTGATATCAAAGAAAACTTAATTGGATACTAATGGTAATCAAGTGTGTGTAAAGAGATGAGGGAGTGTATTACCTCTGCAGATCCATCACACTGTACGTGGTTCTGAATCCATTCCAGCCTATCAGAGTTCTCCTTCTCTCTCACGCCCTCGTTCACCTGATCAACAAAATAAATCAGTACACAGAAGATGAAAGAGACCCTTAAAATGTAAGAAAAATGTAAATAAAAAGAGCAATAAGAAACAAACCTGTTGACAAAGTTCTTCAGCCCTCTCCAGAGCCTCTTTCAGAGGACCTCTGTCCGGATGGCCTTCAGCCGTGCACTCCAGGATCTAAAGACGAGAAAATTAAACCCACATTTTAGACACAACCAGACAAACCAGTCTTCTTCTGCACACTACAGCCAGAATTTGAACTACTTCATGAGGAGCTGAAACACAAATGCATTGTGAACATGTCGACCTACATTTTTGATGTGCAGCGGGTAGCGTGTGATTCTCTGCATGGGCTTCAGCAGGAAGCTGGACAGCGGCATGCCTTTACACCTGTAGTCCGTTGCAATTTTCTGATGGGGGAAAAAAAATGTGAAAAAAAAAAGCCTTGCTTCCACCGTTATACACATCGTGTTTCTTAAAACACTACATGAGAATGATTTAAGGGTCAGTTTAAATAACATCTGTCTCTCCACCTCCACCTTTTCCTGTTCTTCAACATAAATCACTGTTGTATGGATTTTATTTTGTTGATGTATTTTTTAAACACAAAGTGCATTATTGATAAAAAATGTATTATTTTATTACCAGCTTAATTCTTTTGTACCATTGCTCACTCTTTCCTCAGCCTCCTCCCATCCCCTACCTTGAGGAAGTTCTTGAAGTCGGGCTCGTTGTCAATGCGAGTCTGCAGCAGTGCCGCTCCGTTGATCTGACAGGAGCAGAAGCGGATGTAGGGCTGCATGTGGGACAGCTCTGCAGCCAGGATGTCTCCCACCATCTGCACTGGCATGTTATCCCCACCTGTCTTCTTTCGCACACGCAGCGCCCTGCACAGGCAGAAATGCAAACAAATGTAGCGGTGATAAGCAGCTCACGATGGAATTTAAATACACATCAGTTAAAGATGTTGCTCTTGTACATATTTTCTATCAGAGCTGATCTGATTCCCTGTGCTTGGGGGATATTTACTTCACGAGTTTGGTGTTACAGGTCAGCAGGTCTTTCCAGTTGACAAAGATCATGGACATCTCTGTATCCTTCACTCGGCCAGACTCTGACATGGGCTTATGGAAAACCTGAACAACCAACACAAAGATGATGACGAGGCTGTGAGAAAAGAAGACGAGAATTCTTTTAAATCTGTGTTACACAGCAGGTTGCGTGTCCCTTACATCCAGCACTATCTGTAAGTCTTCCACATATCTCTCCTCTGTCTGTAACAGCTCGTGGATGTAACCCTGCCTCTTCTTCTCCTGTGGGCTCAGGGAGTCCAGGCTGTTCAGGTCTGCACACCCTGCAGGAGAAGAATAGCACACATAGCACTGCATTTAAGAACTCCAGTCAGACTAGACGTCTACTGCCTCCTGCTGGGCGTTAGACAGAAACAAGCACAGTGCACATTACTGAAACTCAGAGAGGAGACAGAGGGGAGGAAGAGGATGGAAAGGTAAAGAAGAGCTTTTCTAGTGTGGACAAGTACGCAAACACACACAAACCTACCTGATTCACAGCCACCATTAACCCAGTGAGAGGGTCCGGTGTTAGCCGACCTCTGCTCCCTCACTGACCCTCCTCTTTTATCTGCCTCCTCGACTGTCTCACCCCAAAGCTTCAGAAAGTTAAAGCTGCTCTCTGATGTCATACTTCTATTCTGTCTCTCAAAGTGTTTCAGTAACTTGGTCTGTATTCTGTAGCTTGAAGTCTGATCGTATTGCCCTCCTGTCTTGCTTGTCCTCTCCCTCTCTGCTGTTATCTTTGTTACTGGTATGAAGACTAAAACTTCTCCTGCTCCAAATCTGTTTGTACCAAAACAGGAGGAGGGATTCTTTGCCCCCCCCCCATCTTCTGATCCTCTGACGTGTTTTCATAGCAGAGAAAGGTCTAATTTTTTTTTTCATTTCATTGAGATTTTCAGAATTCTTTATGAAAACAGTTTGAAACTGATTCCCATGTTTATCACCTGTATTTTTCTGTCTTCATAAACAAACACACACATACTTACACAAATCCTCCATTTCTTCCTAAATCAGTCTTTATTTTTATATTTTTATTCAGAATCAGAAAATATATACCAGACATATCTTCAAAAATAGTTATGCCTTCATGTCCCAGGTGCTCTCTTTACATGTGTTTTATATTCTACAGTCAGTTGTGCAAACAGCCTGTAATGTTATGAACTCCTGATGCAGGTTTCAGTCAGTTAACTTACTGCAGCTTTTTTTTTTTAATAAATGTAATAAAAGCTTTTCTTTTCCTGAGCAACCTGAGCTTTTCTTTCCTTTATCATTACAGGGAAAGTCATAGAAGTGCACCACACACACACACACCCACACACACACACACACACACACACACACACACACGCGTGACTTGGGTCTCATTTATAAACAGTAGAAACCAGACTGCCAAAGACAGTTCAGATTTATCAAACCATGCATGCAGACTTTCAAACAATGCTCATTTGATAAATCAAAATCCACCTGGTGATACAAACATTTCCAGCAGCCTCACCCCCCCCTTACATGCCCACATTCACCCGTAAAACTGTGGATACAAAGCCCCTCATGAATCGAAACACATATGAGCCAAATGAGATTTAAGTTTCTGAACTTTAAATCAAAGCAACAACAAACAGGATGTGGAGGAAACAAACTTGAATGTAGTGAAAGTTAAAGAGCACATAACGGCACATATCCACCATCATTACTGCATTACCAAACTCACACAAATCAGCTCTCCTCATTTATAATCGAACTGAGGTTTGATCTGTGTCTGTAATTTAATGCACAGGTTCTATAACCATCAAACTTTTTTTCCATTTCTACACTTCATGAACACAGTGAACATGGGGAGGGCATGAAGATGTGCTGATGATGCTATTTTCGATGAATAAGACTGATGAAGTTAGGATCTGTGTTTTGGATAAAAGTAAAGATTGTTTTAGGGATTATTATTACAACATGGGTCTGTCAGGATGATTAAAGGAAAATTAAATGTGTATTTTTAATTCACCACAACTGGTTTCAAGTATTTCCTCTGCCTCCAAAATGTACATTAGAATGTGACAGTTTGCTTTCCAAAGCACATCTTCAACCTCGAACATCTAAGAAAGTCTTTACACCTAATTACTAGTAAAAATTGTCCTATTAGACTTAATTCACATTCCATAAAAATCTGTGTTCAAGGTATTAACTAAACTGCTTATAAAGAGTACAAAGAATCTGCCAATAAAAATGCACTTGTTTAGTTTCTTGTATTAAGAATTTCTTCTCATTTCAATAAACTTGCCAATCGATAGTTTCTTACCCTGTTGGCAGATTCTTTAAACTCTTTACCAGCAATCAAGTTTTATTGTCTTACATCTTAAACTAACAAATTAAACTACATTTTCCTGATGAAATCAGCTCATATTTAGTCCAGTGAGACAAATTGGACCAAAAATAAGATAAAGATTTGCTTAGATTTTAGTTTTTGCAGTGCTTCAGTTTTTACAGATCACAAACTCAGCATGGAAAGTGTCCTATGTCCCTCTCAGGCCCCCGTAGCATCTTTCACTCCATATCAGTTCAGTGTTTTTCTCTTTGGGAACAGAAACCACAGTATTACGTGTGAAGCTTGTATATATATTTTTTCCACCACGGTGGGCTTGAGTCCACCATCCTGTCAGTTATGATGACTTTGAACTTTTAATGTTCTTCACTTGGAAGCAGATGAACGTTCACTCTCACCAGAAACATTCAGAGCGGCCAAAAGCAGCATTTGGTTAGATATAAGATGCAGCAGCAGTTTGTGATATCAACCCTGGAGGTAAAAGCTTATGTTTGTCTGTGGCTTTCAGTCTGTGCGCCATATGGTCACTTCATCTCAAGTCAAAACCACTTCAGTTAGAGATGACAGCTGACCCGTTTTTGGTTTTTAGATAAAGAGGACCGGCTGAATATTTCTGCTTGTACCAACTGCTAGGTCAGTTCATTCAAACTAGAAGTTTTAAAGGCAGATCCAAATACTGCACTGCATAAAGGTTACAGTTCATATGAGGTGAAAGTGAAGGGTAGCGTTCAAACATGTGTCCAGGATGTTTTATGTGTCTTTGATCACATAAAAACTGATACAACTCTACTACCCCCAAGGCAGAAGCTTAAAATGATCCACCTGGCTCAAAGCTCCACAGGCTTGAGTGATTTTGTTGCTTGCATGAGGACTGAGGCTTAGGAAGAGAACAGACAACTTTCACAGCCTTTTTAAATACTTAATCTAAGACAGAGACAAATAGTGGGCTCTGCGTGAGCGAAATCCTCAAAGGTGGAAATTAAAATGGAAAAAAAATGCAAGAAAAAGGGAGAAGGAAAGCTTTTTGAGGAGATGAAGGTAAAAGAGGAGGATGATGTGGTAAGAAAAAAGGGAAAAAAGAGGGACAAGCCACAGAGAGACCCACTATTGCTCTGCTAAATGGACTTAATGATAAATCAGATGGTTTAGCTTCATCGGTTCATGATCAAAATAAAGAGAAAAAAACAACAACAAAAATCAAATAAGGCACAGAAGCTTTCGCAAGCTGATGGAATAAGATCTGAATCACAGGAAAGTTTTTTTTTTTTAGGTCATGATTAAGTCTCAGGAAACACAGTCTGTTATTCTCACAGAAAGATAAGCTCAATGGGAGAAGTTAGTGGAATGGGAGTCCAGACACTCTGCCCCATCAGAGCAGTGTGTAATAGTGGGTCTCTCTGAAGTCAGGAGGAGGAGAGGAAGAACAGGAGGAGGAGGAGGAGAGGAGAGGAGGTGGTTTCTATCGCCCTGGAAGGAGAAAAAGACAGAAGCCAGGGAGAGGATGGAGAGGGGAGCAGAAACACAGATCAGGGAGGAGGGGGAGAAAACAGGGGAGAAGGGAAACGGTCAGTGTACAAGCACAGGTAGAGAGATGGATGGATGGATGAAACAAAGAGTGATGATTGATCAGGGTTCAGTTTTAGTAAAACAACACAGAAAAGAGGCTCATGTGTTTAAAAGATGCACATTTCTTTCAAGATAAGACACATTAAGGTCCGCTTACACTGCTGGCTGGGGTCACAGTCCGCTGTGGTCACCTTCACGTAATTTGTGGGGAAGAGACCGGTGGTCCCATTGATCTCTCCTTTCCACCAATCAGGGTTATTTTTGTCCAAGACGTTGATCAGCTGACCTTTAGAGAAGCTCATCTCATCCTCGTTGGCAGCCGCGTAGTCGTATATGGCAATCACCTGACAGACTGACAGAGAAGAAAACAGCGTATATCACCTTTATTTTACTATTACTTTCTGATGATGTGTGTTTGTGTGTGGCCTAAGAGTTTCCAGGCTTACTGTGGAAACTACGCTTAAAGACTACGAGTCTGAGTGTGGAGAATGGGACTGGACCTGTGAGTGTGCGTGTTACCTGTTTGGGGTGCTGGTGTGGATTTGCCGCTGTTGGATCCTAATATTTTGACATGAGAAGCAGGGAACCAGCCCTTCTGACGCTTTTTACCACGAGCCTGAAATGAAAAAACACAAACACTTTCACACACGAAACAAACAAACGAATAAGTTTTCATTGGACAGCAGAGATGAACACGAAAACCGTGAGGACAGAAACCTTTCTGTCGGTGATCACTGTTTATCAGCAGAGACACGTAATGAGACCTCAGCAGCTGCAACTGATCAGTTAATAAAAAGATGATCAATTATCAGCTATTTTAACAGCAGATTAATCTCAGATTAATGTTTGTGCTTCTTAACCCTTTATTGCCAAATATATCATATTTGATACATGGGTTTCAAAGACATCTATCTCATCAACATGATAAATATTTTCATTAAAAGCCTGTTTAAAAAAAAAAAAAAAAATTGTGTTCTGACTCCTTGAGGATTATCATTCCATACGGGCAGCTGAAGTTGTATTTTGGCCCTTTTGAAAACAGCTGCTCTTAGAAAATTATCCACACACTTCTTTTCAAGATAATCTTTGATAATTTAATAAAATATTTATCATAAACAAAATGATATAGCAACATTTTTTGTGGATTTTGATAAAAGTGTTAATTAACATCTAGTTGCATTCAAACAAACTAGCAGGTAGCACAGAGTAGAGATGAGCTTCACCTCGCTGTGAACAACTCTTGAACAGTATTCCCCACAAACCAATACAAACACTGACCTGCAGCTCTCCCAGCCACCAGCCGGAAGCGTTCTTGCTGAGGATGAGGATGAGCTGACCGTTTTCCAAATTCAGCTGTTCAGGAGTTGTGGAGGAGCGGGCTCGAAGCACCTGGGCGATTTCTGTGTGAGCGCAGAGACACAAATATTACTTTAAACTGTGCTTAAAAATGTGAAAAAAAGAGAGAGAAATGTGAACTTACCTGGTTTCTTCTTTCCAGATATGCTCGAGGTCTAAAACAAAGAAATAAATGTTGTTTTTTAGCCTGTTTTATACCATCATATTTTCTTCTGCTACTCCTCACATTTCTCTTTTATTTCTTTTAATGCTTATTTTTTATTCTGCAAAGCCCTTTGTAACGTTGTTTTAAAAAGTGCTATATAAATAAGGTTTATTACTATTGTTTAATAATTTCACTAATTCAAGCCTTAAATAGTGCTACATAAAAATTCAGAGGGGAAAAGACAATAAAAAGTTGCCATTACAACATCTTAAATGTGTAATTCAAACCAGGACTTACATCCGTCTCTTTAGGTTTGACATAGTTGCTGGGGAAGAGACCTGAGCGGTCACCTATCGAGCCGTTCCACCACTCTCCTTCTCTCTTGCTCACCAGGATCACATCCCCCTCTATAAATGTAAGATCGCCTGGCTCTGGAGACTCGTAAGTGTACAACGCCACATATTCTGAGGAAGACAAACACAATTTAAGTCAAAATTGAATGCCTGTCCCTTATACCATTCAAAATCAATCATTATGAAATATTAAGATGCAAGACAATGTGATCAAACTTTGCTGTACCTTCAAGCTGCAGAGTATCTCCAGCGTCTGAAGCATCAGGAGGCGAACTCTTCATGCTGCAAAACAGCATTAGGATATTTATTCATCAGCTCTATCCATCTATTCATTCATCTTCCAGAAATCAGGTTCTTAGTTTTACATATATATAATGCTCCATGCCATAAAGCTGGGATCATCTCAGACTGGTTTCTTGAACATGACAATGAGTTCACTGTACTCAAATGGCCTCCACAGTCACCAGATCTCAATCCAATAGAGCACCTTTGGGATGTGGTGGAACGGGAGATTCTCATCATGGATGTGCAGCCGACAAATCTGCAGCAACTGTGTGATGCTATCATGTCAATATGGACCAAACTCTCTGAGGAATGTTTCCAGTACCTTGTTGAATCTATGCCACGAAGGATTAAGGCAGTTCTGAAGGCAAAAGGGGGTCCAACCCAGTGCTAGCAAGGTGAACCTAATAAAGTGGCCGGTGAGTGTGTTTATATAATTATAGGTGATGGAACGTGCAAACAGTCGACTGGTTTATCAAGAAATTCCCCTTCAGGCTCAGAGTTATATTTAAGGTATGATGGTGCACTGAATCACACAGCAGTGGTGACAGTAAACTATGCTGCTTTGTAATGTGTGATCTGACAGTCTTATCATAGCAGTTTCCTCATCAGAGAGGCATGAGGTCATCTCTGCAGCCTGAGTAGCTCACATACTGGAATAATTACCACACCTTTAGACTCTGTCAAAGCTACTGACACTCAGAGGTGGCTGATGCATGTTTTAGTGATTTACACCTAGATTAAAAAAAAAACATCCCTCAAAACGACTTATGATCACATCACATGAAACATGACAGGACTGCTTACATCAAGTTAAAGGCAAATAAAGTCACACAGAGCTGGTTTGTGAGGTCAGTGTTGGGGGTTTTTAAAGCCTGACATTGTGGAATCCCCCCTCTTTGGAGGCCTGCACAGGGAGTACAGTACATGATGTCCATAACATGTCTTCACTATCTAAAAAATATATTACAAGGGCAATCAGATTTATTTTATTTATTTTAATCAGATTTGTTCTAAATCTGAAACTACAGGACTAAGTATGGAAGAGATCCGCCATCACGTCTGTCAATCTGTGCATGGCACAAAAAATTGATGGAGACAGGGACTGTGTCGGATAAAGGAGGATCGTGTAAGTAAAAAAAAAACAAGCCTTTCGGCGTTCTCCTACAAAACCAGTTCCCCTATTAAATTAGTAAAAAAAAAACCTTCAATATCTGCTCTTCATTTTGTGTCACTTACTCACATATTTGTCTGCTCATTTGCTTTTGTAATAATTGTAAACTGTAAAGAGACTTTATGGACACCCTGATGCTTGATGTGGATTAAGTAAACCTGCTGTAGGCTAAACCTCAAATCTTCACTGTTGGAAGCACTCAAATTAGCTTTTAGTATCTTCCGCCTGTAATGTTCTCATGAATGTACAAGGATCTATCATTGGTCTACTTTGATAGTGAAGGATGATTCAGGGTAATGGAGTTAAAAATAGGTAATAAAAACATTCACGGGTGTAAATCATCGTGAACTGCATCTCTGACTCTATCACTAGTGTCTGGCCACTGAGCAACTCCTTAAGGATACAGAAAAGATTTTTGTCTTCTGCTGTAACTAGTGGACATTTGGATAACATATATCTGCATCTGAATGCAGACTTAACTTAAACAGAGCTTGAACTAGGCCTAAATTCGGCTTCCGTTCACTTCTTATGCAACTTGTTCTCCTGAAGAGGGGAAAAAAATGCTGCTCTGTCAGGTAACACATTAAACGGTTAAATCTGTCACATCCCTGTGATAAAAATTTACATAACAAATCAGAAAAGGGAACACCTTTTTGATGCAAACCAATAGGACAAAAGTTCCTGGCCTTACTCATGGAATAATCACACAGAGTGTATGAACAATATGGTTCAGGGATCGGCATGTTGGCTGTTTGGTTTTGTACTCTGACATTGTTAGAGAGTAAAAACATATAAGAGCACTTAAAGACTTACTCTGAGCTCTCTTCTTCTCCCAGCAGTGTCACATATGTCTTGGGAAACCAGCCTTGCTCACCGTTGAGCTCTCCCAGCCACCAGTTCTCCTGCTGCTCCAGTACCTGAATGACATCGTCCTTATTGAAGTTCAGGTGGTTGTCTGTCTTTGCGGTCCATGAACACAGCGCTTGGGCCAACACGTTACCCACCACCTGCTGGCAGGGACACAGAAAAACAGCCCTGAAGTACTTGAGTCTGTATGTCCAGATAATAAACACAGTGCTGAAATCAAGTCACTGGTGCAACAGTTAAAGAGCCAGCATCATTACACACCCTCACACTGCTCACCTGTCCTTGTGACTCTGTGGGTGCAGGGTTTGGAGAGTGTGTTGGTGTAAAAGCAGACTTTGTTCCTGCTACCTTGGCAGCCTCGAGGGCATTAGAAAGCTGTGACTGCAGCGGCAACTTTGGAGCAGCAGAGGCAGAAACTGAAGAGGCAGCAGTCGCATTAGCGGGGCCTGATGGAGCCACTCTCTCAACGTAGCTCTCTGGGAACCAGCCCATCTTCCCCTGCCTGCTCCCGTACAGCCAACCCTCCTCTCGCTCTGTCGTCTCATCAACCTGACGGGAGAGGAGGAGAGTAAGGAAATGAGTGAGGAGGAAGAAAGTTAAAAATTTCGTTCAAACTCTTGTTAGTCATGAGAGAAAGTCTGACCTCAATAATTTCGTCTGCATTGAAAGTGAGCTCTTCGTTGTTTCGTGCAGTAAACGGGTAGAGCGCTTTGAAGGAGGTGAGAGCAGCTGACTTCCTGTGTTGCGTTGCTCTGGGTTGTCCTCCTAGAACAGCACGAGGGGTCATGATTTTTTCTTACTTCACATCAAAGTAAGGAGCTGTGTGTGTGTGTGTGTGTGTGTGTGTGTGTGTGTGTGTGTGTGTGTGTGTGTGTTACCTTTCCTCTCCTCCAGCCCTCTCAGCAGAGCCGTCAGTTTCTCCTGGATGTCTATCTTCCCGCCTCCACCCGGCTGCTGCTGCTGCTGCTGACGAGGTGCCTCCTCCCTCCTCTTTCTCTCCTCCTCTGCTTTCCTCCTCTCATCTTCTTCCTCCTTTCTCTTCCTCTCCTCCTCTGCCCTCCTCCGTTCCTCCTCTCGCTTCCTTCGCTCCTCCTCTTGCTGTTGTTGCCTCCTCCTCTCTTCGTCCTTCTTTCTCCTCTCCTCCTCCTCTCTCCTCTTTCTCTCCTCCTCCTCTTGCCTTCTTCTTTCCTCTCTGTCTCGGATGGCAGCCTCGGATGCCCTCACTCTCCTCCTGTCCTCCTCCTCCCTCTCTCTTCTCCGTTCCTCCTCTCTTTGCTCCTCCTCTATCCTCTTCCTCTCTTCCTCCCTCTTGCGTCGTTCCTCCTCCTCTTTCCGCCTCTTCTCTTCTTTCTTTCTCTCTTCTTCCAGCTTCCTTCTCTCTTCCTCTAGCTGCCTCCTCTCCTCCTCTAACCTCCTCCTCTCCTCCTCCTGCTTCCTTCTCTCTGCTTGTCTCTGTCGTTCCTCCTCTTCTCTTTTCTTCCTCTCCTCCGCCTCTCTTTTTTTCCGTTCGGCCTCCTCCTTTGCTCTACGTTCTCGTTCAGCCTGCTCCTTAGCAGCCTGGATAAGAGCCTGTCTCTCTCTCTCCTCCTCTGCCCTCTGTTTGGCCTCCCTCTCTTCCTGGATCTTCCTCTGACGCTCCTCTTCATCCCTCCTCAGCTTCTCTTGCCACTGGCGCTCTTTTTCCATCTTAATACGCCTGTGACGGAGAAGCAAACAAATTATTTTAAAAGTTGTTGTAAGAACAGAAAGTTGAACTTCAGCTACTTTTTTTTCTTCATTTCTTTAATTTAATTTACAAATTAATTCGTTACTTCTGAGCTTCTTCCTCTTCTCTTCGCCTCCTTTCATCCTCCTGTTGTTTTCTCTCCTCTTCCTTCCGTCTCTTTTCCTCTTCTTGCTCCTTCTTCCGGATCAGCTCACGTCGTTTGTCCTCTTTGATGCTCCGTAGTTTTTCCAGCGCTGCCTGCTGCTGCCTCTGGCTCTCTTTAAGTTCCTGATGCAACCAAAAGCCCTCTCTTAACGAAACACTCCATGATGTGTGACTGAGTGTAAATATAAGCTAGCTAGATGTGCTGATAAAGGACTGAGCACACACAGCGTGCACAAACATTATTAGGAAGCTAGATACTGACTGAGTGATTAGTAGCAGGTTCTGCGACACAGAGAAAAGAACAAGGAAACGCAGCAATGAAAGCTGAAAGAGCTCAGTAATTAGAGGAGATTAAAGCAAAACAGAGAACAGAGCAGCCAACAGGGACAGGAGGTTAAAAGAGGAGAATAACAAAGACACCTAAAGCGAAAACCTTTAGTAGGTAGAAGAGGTTACGGAGGCAGGCCAGCAGACAGAAGACAGCCTGAAGCATAGCGTCCTCCTCACCCTCATACTGTACAGTCTGGGGGACAGGGGATAAAACATGGATGAGAGAGAAGAGATGGATGAAAGAAAAAGAGAGCAATAAGTGAGGAAATAAATCATAGAGAAAGAGAAGAGCCGGTACAGAGGAGGAGGAGAAATGTTAAAGTTTACAAAGGGTTGAAAGTTATGATGAAAGAAAGGTGAGGAGTAGAGACAAGGGCATTAAGGGGCAAGCTAAAGCAGTTAGTATTTTATATTTGTGGATCTGGAAAAATGTCTCCTATGTGTTTTGGCGCCAATTAACTCCAAAAATGTGCTTATTTCATAAAATCAAAGACAGAAGAAATATTTGTTACTTAAAAAAGTGAGGTTGAAATAAGCAAAGTAATCAATGTAGAGCCAACGATGCGTTTGTCTCCACAAAATCCTGTTGGCTAAATAGAGAGTTTTCAGTTCACATTTTGGACCAAACATGCAATGCACAGATCAATTTCACATCCTGCATCTTAGTTTAACAATTAGATGAAGAATTTCTGTATTTCACACTGAACTTGTGCTAATTTTTCTTTATTTAACCAGCAGACCTGTGTTCATCTGCCATGCTTTTCTAAAGCTGAGGCTTACCTGTAAATCTTTTTTGTACTGATCCATTTCAGCCATTTTGGCTGCTGTTTCTTTCTCCATGGTATCCATTTGCTGTCTCAGCTTCATACAGGTCCCTTTTTTCTCTGTAACACCCACTTTCAGGGTGGACATGGACATCGCTATAAACCAAGAAACAAATGAGAATCTCATCAATAATTTAGATGCTGTTAAAGCGGAAAGTGAAATATTTTGCTTGCGCACTCTTCATAAATCTGATGTAAGAAAAATGCTGCCTTGTTTTATTTATTTGTTTAGATTTTGCTGTTGCACGTCACCACACATTTTTCCCATCAGTAGGTGAAATTCTTGGGTTTGGTTATTTCATCCCTCAGTACTCACCAGACACGTTATTCAGAGCCATGTTTTTCAGTTTCTCTGTCAGTCTCTTCTGCTCCGGAGTCAGCTGAGACAGCTTCTTCTGGAATTCCTGAGTGAGAAAAATGTTTCAGAAGCAACAAGAAATATTTTAAAGGAGAGAAATATTGGTGAACTTTAAAAGAGAAACTCCCTTTTAATGTCACATTAAAAATTGTTAGAAAAACATAAGAACAACTAAAACATAAAACAAAACAAAAACACAGAAAAGCACACCTCTAGCTGTATCTGCAGGTTGGTAATGTCTTGCTGGCGCGTCTCTATCCTCTGATTGGTCAGATCGAGCTCCGTCTTCTGAACTTTCTTTTTGTTCTGAAAATCCCGCAGCCGGTCTGAGATCTGACGGTGTTTGTTACCCTGAGGTCAAGAGAGTGGATGTGAGAGAGAATACTAAATACGTCCACAGGATGAAAATGAACGTGTATGTCCTTCATGTTCACTCACCACAGCCTCCAGCTCCATCTCCAGACTTCTTTTCTTTGCTTTCAGTTTAATGATATCATCTTGCTCCTGCTCCCTCTTTATCTGAAGCTCGCCCCGACGCCTTCTTTCCCACTCTTCCTTCCTCTGTCGCTCCAGCTCCCGCTGCGCCGCCTGCAAAGAACCCACACAGGACACAGAGGTAAAAAGATGTCAAGAAACGACTCACAAATAAAATGTGTAAACAATCATTCAGAGACTCCTTACAAGCTTAACTCACCTCTTTCCTCTCTATCTCTCTCTGTCGCTCTTCTTCTTTTTGCCTCTCTAACTCCCTCTGTCTCTCCAGCCTCCTCTCCTCCTCTTTCCTCCTCCTCTCCTCAGCTTCCCGAGCCTCTTTCTCTCTCTTCTCTCGCTCCTCCTTCTCTTTCTGGGCGCGCCTCTCCTGCTCCCTCCTCTCCGCCTCCAGCAGAGCCTGACGTCTTTTCTCCAGTTCTGCATTTCCTCGCTCCAGGTTAGCTTTGAATTTATCCTCGAAAGTGTCTGTACATTGACGGAGATACAGAACGCACTGATGAAGTCCTAGTGGAAGTTGTTTGTGTTTGTTTGTAAGCTGTCAAATCCTTCAAGTAAACACTTTGTTTTAACTGAAATTAAATAATATTTTTTCATTATTAGGACAAATTAATAAATGATAAAAAGTATGTAAGGCAGAAATTAAAAACAAACTTGTATTTCTTGCAAAAGTCAATGAAAAAGTTATGAAAGACAAGATTGTGAGGATGCTGATAAAAAAATCATTAGTCTTTGAACCTTATATTGACAAATATGAGATTTAATCTATAAACCTCACTGCCATAACTTGACAGATGTGCAAACAACACCAAAGTGAGCTGTCCTGTGATTCTTTGACTCAACAGCTCATATTTAATTGTAGTTAAAGCTACTGTAAAAGGATCAATGCGTAGCCACAGTTAAACGTGCATCATTTTTCATTGCATTATCATTCTTCAGTGTGTATGCAGAAGAAAACATTAAGTTTGACAGCTTCGCATCACTGTCTCCCTCATATTCGTGTCCCAGCAGCTGTGTATCAGAGATCAAATTTAACATAACAGCAGATAAAGAAGAGTCTGTTGGTGGGAGCACTCACAGTTGGCTTTGGTTTTCTGTGGGGGCTCGATGTCCAGATCCTCCATCAGGGCAGCATATGAAGAAGATCCTGATCCATTTACTGCCGTCCTGGAATACACATCAAAAACGACATCTTAATAAACACCTCACATCATATGAACATAAACCTGAATTGGGTCGACATGTGGCTTATGGAGTGTCTCCACTGTAAACTGAGTCATCTGTGTGCACTCACCTCTCTGAAGGTGGAACCAGCTCAGCTGGCAGGGTGAGCGGCAGAGCTTGTCCAGTCTTTGCCATGTCCACCAGATGCATCGCCAGAATAAATTCTTCAGCTTTTAGCTTGCCATCTTTATCCACATCAGCCAAATTCCTGTGGGAGGGTTGCACGATCAAAGTCTTTTACATGATTTATCCAACTTCAATGCTTTTACCTCAGAATGCAGCACAATCACAAAAAGGTTAGGAGGACGACAGTCTTCATCTGTACATGAGATTCTATTAATCCCAGTAATATTAGGCCATTGAATTTGCTTGTGAAGGTTAGCGATAAGTTGGAGCCTTGCTGGAGGATGGTATGATGTCATATCAGTGTAATAAAAAATAAACTAATAATGATGGAGGGACTTGTCTAACCAAACATTACAAGTGCTAGTTCATGTTTTTCCTTACTGCTGAAAAAAAAATATCTCAGGCAGTCTTGTGGCACACTGTGAATCATTCAGCTGTTAGAGTTACTACAAACAACCCTGATTTATAAACAAATATTTCTTTGATAAATAAACCGTCTCATAAGCTGCAGCGGAATGAAGCTGCATTTATCTCGTTGCCAACCTAAGCTGCAGCAGACTCCGAAAATGTTGAGACAAACATACACACAGAAGCACATAATGAGATTCTCACCAGATGGAGGCCAGCTGTGTCTGAGTCAGCATCGTGGTTGCCATGGCACCTCTCACCTGCTGACCTAGTAACGAGAGTGATTAAGGTTAAGACACCTTTGTAGAACAGATTAATGGAAGTGATAGGAAGAGGATGATGCCATGTGTGTGTGTGTGTATAAGCACAAGTGGAGTGTGTGATTCTTGGTCATTTTACTTTTATATTTTGCCTAAAATCAAAGACAAACCCCACAGATTTTATGACTGCTTTTTTTTTAAGCTATTAAGATTGATAGTGGAGGGACATGGGTGAATAGGTTCTCTGAATGTTTATTAAAGTAAAAGAGGGATGTAAAAATAGAAAACTTAAGAATTTATACGATATAGCAGAAAATGATCAGAAGCCCACAACAGTACAGAAGCCATCTTTGAAATCTATTATAATTCATGAATTTATCAAACAACTCTTATCCACACTGCTTAGGCACTTTTTAACTTCACTGTATGATGCAGCTAATAAAAAAAACACCATTCATGTAGTGTATTCAAGGAGCTGGATTGCATCAAATATGTCATATCACACTGAGAGGAAATGTGTGTGTGTGTGTGTGTGTGTGTGTGTGTGTGTGTGTGTGTGTGTGTGTGCTGTTTGACAGCTTTGTGGCTTTTAAAAGAGAACAGGTCCAGCAAGGCTTGCAGAAACAGAACGGAGCAAGAACGCAGATGCATACTTTCCTGTATGTGCGTGTTTGTGTGTGTGTGTGTGTGTGTGTGTGTGTGTGTGTGTGTGTGTGTGTGTGTGTTATGGGTTGAGAAACTGTTCCTGTGTCTGAACACACCCGTGGCCTTCACTTCCTGAGAGTTAGCTAGACTTGACACCCAAAGAGAAAAGGAGGGAGGCCACTGTTATGAAATCATATGTAAGTGTTGTTTATGAATGCCCACGCCTGCATTCCAGGCATAATTTGGTTTCCCATGACCAACACACTGTTCACATACATCCACACAGATCATACCAGTAAGGTATCCTGACATCAGCTTATCCAGGCTGTTGAACTGCTGTCTGTATTTGAGTCTGGAAGCGTGCGGCACAGCCCAGTCACTGGGACCAGCGACCAGGGGGGACATCATAGAGGGGGATGAGGAAGCAGAGCTGAAAGACAAACAGTGACATCAATAAATCAGCAGAAAGTAACAAACTTCAGTGTGTTTTTGCACTTCAAAGAGACTGACATGACAAATGAGAGTCTGTTTGTTAAGGACAAAACCGCCCTGAGCTTCCAAAAGTCGGTGTGTTTTTTTTTTTCCCAGGTGTTACCTGCTTGATCCAAGGTCCAGCAGTGATGAGGCCTTGTTCAAACCTGCAGGTGCAGTAGAAGAAAGGGCCAGCGGAGAGGTGTAGGAGGACCCAGGGTAAGTCATTCCTGATGACACAAAGCATACATATCAATTACAAAGTCACCCATATTAATGAGCATTATGAAGTGAACATACGTTAGCCACTCATGACGGCTGCAAAATCTCAGATTCTGTGTCTCTCCAACAAAACAGGATTTTAAAGACAGAGAGGTTAAAGAGCCCTGTAGAGAGTCAGTAAGGTATTTTCAAACAGCCAACTGCTGTAACCTTGTGAAGGACAGAGAGGCCATTCGTATGGATAAGAGGCAGAAATTTGACTCTGCAAAAACTAAGCCCAAGTTTTGCAGAGTCAAATTTTTTTTTCTTCTTCCTGGTCTCTTTATATAAAAAAAATGCTTTGCATTCTTGGCTACTTTGCGTAGCCAAAGTTTATTTTACTCTCAGAGAAACATCTGAAGACCCTGACAGAGACTTTAACATCAACCCAATGAAAATCAAGGACTTAAGATCAGCAGTAGGACCAAAAACAAAAGTCAGAGCTCGAAGTTAGAGTGGACTTTACCTGTGGCTGATATTGGAGTGAGAATTCCCATGGTGCCATTAGGCAGGGTGGCGCCTCCCATGGTGGGCATCATGGGCCTGGTGGGGGTGGAGCCTATTAGTGGGCTGAGGCCTGTTGCTGTAGGGACCAAAGGGGTGAGGCCTGTCATTGGGGTCAATGGTGAGAGTCCGGGGGTTGACATTGAGAGGGGAGTCAACATGGTGAGGTTTGACCCTGGCATCATGGGTATGCCACCCATACCTAAAACACAGGAAATGACACAGATCAGAAAGCAGAGCAGTCAAAATGCACCAATACACAGCAGTTAGATTTAATAGAGTACCATAGGTGGGGGTAGGGTTACTGAGGGTGGGGGCGGGCACTGGAGGCTGCTTCATGATGATTGGAAGTGCTAAAGGAAGTGACGTCCCCTGCAGTTTTAGCTTTATTAGCTTCATAGCAATGGAGAACTCCAAGCGGTCCATCTTCCCGTCCTTGTTGAGATCAGCCAGTGCCCTGAGAAACCCAGCAAACCCCCAGTGATCAGTGTTGAGATACACAGGCACAGATTAAAAGTGAGTGTTTGTATGTTTTCCTACCATATCTCGGCCAAAACTGAAGCCGGCAGCCCTGATTGGAGGAAAAACTTCCTCGCCTGCTCCCCTGCAAGAACAGATGGAAAGGGAATCGGAGAGAAAAGCTGAGTTTTCTTGAAACACAAAATGCAACAGAAAACGTCAGCTGGGTTTGTTTTGTGCCTGTTGATGCATGTGCTCACTATTACCATCCACCTGCGTGTTGCTGCAGTGTTAAGAGTTTTATTTTTGGCAGCTATTGTCCTATAGTTGCATTAAATAATCAATAGATGATGATGGTTGTGTTACTGTGTACCTGAGACATAGCCCACTGAAGGGGACAGGGTGTCAAACTTCTGATCATGCTTGTCCCTCTCCTCTGGGGAGATCGCCCAAATGCTTGAGCCACCTAGAGAGAAGAAAAAAAAAAGTCACTGAGGCAGAAAAAGGAAGAAAAGTAAAAAGACTCAGGACATTATCACTGGATAATAACTTGGCTAATAAGGAGCAGCCTGCTCTAAGCAACAGAGATGTCTTAAATTGATTCAAAATATATTTTTCCAAGTTGGTGTAGTTTGTAAAAGGTACACAGAGGGGAGCAGCAGTAGGAACAAAGTCAGGATGTGAGGAGGAACTGGCAAAGACAATTAATGATGCTACTGTTGCAGCACCACTAGTCTCTTTACATCAGCAGGCCCTTATTCTGCCTGCTCATCTGTGTAAGAGGAGACAGGTAAATGGAGGGGCAACGCTGTTCCACCGTTTCACAGGAAACTTAAAGTTAAATCAATGTCTCTGTCAATGGAGGAGCCTACAGGGCGAGACAGCAGTCACTGGTGCTGTCAAGGCTTTTTTAATCCCAGGATGCCCAAACACTGTAAGATCACACACTGGACAGCAATACGATGCAGTGCTTTGTAAAGAAAACTCAAGGCTGAATTTCTTTACAGCATCTCTGCTGAATCATTGTATCAACGGGACTTCTGCTACGACGTATTCTTACTCAGCAAACCTGCTCTTTGAACAGGCCCTCGGCTGTTTAACCTTCTCCCTCTATTATTTAAATAAATCACACAAATGTAAATTACACACGGATCACACTAAATCTGAGCAAAGTAAGCAAACAACATGTTACTTTTGCACTTTGTTTAAAATCACAATTAAGAAACCATTCTAAAACGTGTAGAGGAATAAGGAGAGAGAGGACAGGTGCACATGTACGCAGAGATGTAAAACTAGAAGGACTACCAAGGTTAGCCTCAGTGACAGTCAGGAAGAGGGAATGCACAGATATTGACAAAGTGATAGTGAAGCTCTGTGTTGCTAATGATTGTGTGTAACTTTAACACTTTCACAAGCTTAACCCCTCAAGGCTGAATACACACCAGTGTTTACTCCACAGTCCAATAGCAGCTGCAGTGAACTGACTTCGGGGCTGAAAACTAACAAAGTTCCTGTAACTTCAGTCCAGTGACGAAAACTCTTCCAAACAAAGGCAGACATTAAAATGACCGCAGAGCAGGAGAGCTTAAAGTAGCACAACAAACAGTAAGTGAGAAATTCTTACAAGAGTGAGTATTAAGACTGATGCACATGCAGCTACCAGTGCATCAAACTGGGAATCATTACTACAACTGGCTCTGTGTCGGCCTAAGATCTGCAGAGCCTTTAAACACCCACACACACACACACACACACTGCAGAGGTCTTACCATTCATATTTGCAGGTGGCAGACAGAGACAGACGGGGGGCTCCCGGCAGCGTCCTCAGCTACTGCTCATAGCCATCTGCAAAACACACAGTCACAGCAGAGTCAGTCATGTTAGTACTGCAGCTAAGACAGAACGCTGGTGTCTCTGAAAGGGGGGGTGAGAGAGAGAGAGAGAGAGAGAGAGAGAGAGAGAGAGAGAGAGAGAGAGAGAGAGAGAGAGAGAGAGAGAGAGATGTATTCTGGTCAGTCAGCAGAGTAAAACAGGGCTCCTCCTGTTCTCTTCAGTCAGGAGCACTCTGGCTTCATCCCAGAGCTTTTAAACTACCGGGACGTGTTCCAACACTACGCACACTGACTCTGTAGTGACCAGACAGCAATACTACACAGGCCAGTTTGATAAAACCATCCATGAAAAAGCACTCACTGTCCAAAGAGTTATAAATCCTTGTTCAGTATTTCACTGGAACAGACTCAAACTCTGATAAGTGGTAATAAAGGTTGGTCTTGAGACCAGGGTGTGCTTTTGTTAATGGCTTCGTTCTTTCTGATACTTCCCACATTTATGAGAGGATTATTTACTTTTTAGATCCTGTTTTCACAGCCGTCCTTAGTCTACAATACCCATTAAAAATAAAACGTATTCAGACGTGTTATCATTATTTTGTTCAATATTCCCATGAAATTATGAAATGGGTTTAATGAACGTGGGAGAATGTTTTTATCAAACCTTTTTCATTTTTTTCATCATATTTCAAACAGTACCTGGGCTTGTCACATGTTGTCCCATAAATACAAAATAACTCAGAAAAGCAGAAATGCATTTTCTCCCCTGCAGGCTCCTCAGCAACCACATTTGCTTTCATCTTCTCTCCTTCGCCGAACCGTCATGCAAGCTAAATTCAAACTGAAATGACACCAGTTTTTCGTTGGAAATGTGGGGAGTAGAGAGCAGGGGAAGACAGGCAGCAAATGGTTGAACCAGTGGCCGCTACATTGTGGACCAAAGCCTCTGTTTATTCAGTGCGCGCATAAACCACTAGGCCAACATCACCCACATACTATTTTAGATAGCTGTGGCTTTACAGACTGGTAGAATTGTGAGGATCCATGGCCCAGACTCATTTGATTGGTCAAATGTGTACATGGCACTCAAAGTCTAAATTCAAGTGCTTTTACATGAAATGCTGTCTTGTTTGGTCTCAGGGAGCCTTTTGCAATGTGATCACATCACAGTGAATGAAAATGCAATTCATGTAAAACTAACGTAAACTGGAGGTTTTAGTTCATAAAAATACAGTGATCCACTTTTTAAACTGTAATTGTGTCAAGCAAACCGTTGAAGTGGTTGAATGACATTGAACTGTCATTACTTTTTATAAGTGATAGACACCAAACTGGTTGCGTTTGCAGTGGTGTTTTTACCTTTTTTGTTCCTATTTGTCTGCGACCCTACATGTAACCATGGTTGCATTGTTTACACACAAGACATCAGCTGTTAGCAGCTTGTAGCAAGTCGACGCTAACTGGTCCAAAGTTGCCTGCAAGCTGAGGAGAAGGAGGCGAGGACATGTACTGGTACTGCTGTGTCAGCTGGGAAGAGACAACATCAACCTGTCACCCCTTTTATCATTTTGGAGAATGTAAGATCTATCTACAATGAGATGGACAAGCTAGCCATGCTAACCCAGCACCAGAAGGAATACCAGCAGACTAGCATCATGCTATCCATAGAGACATGACTAATGGAGCTAACACCGGACATGAACACCACGTTAAAGGATTTCACATGCTGTAAGCAGACAGGATACAGGAGAACGAGACTGAACAGACTGGTGAAGAAGGCCAGATGAGTCCTGGACCCTGTGGACCCTGTGGACCCTGTGGAGGTGGAGGCTGACATAAGAACTATGGCCAAGCTGACGTCTCCGATAGACATTTTTTCTAGTTGACATCTATTGTATTATACTTTTTATATATTTTGGAATTTTTGAACTTAACACTTTGTTTTCTGTTGTGACTCCTGAATTTCCCTTCAGGGATCAATAAAGTTTGTCCTATTCTATTCTATTCTATTCTATTCTATTCTATTTAAATACAGTTCATTAAATGTTGTAGACTACATGTCCACAGACTGAATGTAGGAGATTTGGGCTCTTTGTAGTTCAAAGACCAGTAACTATGCTGCTGGGTTTGCCAGCATACTTCTAGGTCTCCTCTGTGGTTGAAGCAGTGTTGTGCCATTTGAAAAAGAGCCAAAACAAAACTGTCCTGTTTGGATATAAAACAGAGTGTCGCTGTGGGAGTCACAGTGTGAACTTTTCCTTCAGGAGGTCACAGTACAGAACAGTTCAACACTAAATCAAATCAAAGTTTCTTCCCCTGTATCCCAGTTTAAGAGCTTTTAATTTTGGATCTGTAGCGTCATTTCTGGTACGTCGAACACCTGCTTCCTCCATGACTATCTTTCCCCAATCAGCTGTCAGACTCACATGATGTGGTCGTAGGAGGAAAAGGAGGAGAGAAAATTCCAATCTTTCTGCTCAGCACTTCCTACCCGGTAACCCTCTGACACACAAGCATTTCCTCATCAAACTTCAGGAAGTGATCGTGGATTTTGGCAGAGGGATGGCTTTGATGTCCCAAAAATAAGTCAGGGCTGGGAGCAGAGTTGATGACAGAACTACAGACTGATGACAGACTTTTAGGAGGAAAAACCACTCATCGCCGATCCTGGCATGTCTCCTGATACAAGCTTTGTGAAAGAGACAATGAATAAGATTAAGTTTGTGATAGTGTGATGATTTTGAGTGTGGTCAGATTGATGTTCTCACAGTGGCAGAGATCAGCAAGGGAGGCTAATCTACTGCCTGCCATCTGTCGCTCTCACTCCCTCCTTGTGCATTAAGTCCTCCTCTCCTTCAGTCACCTTCACAATCAAGCTTTTAATTTTTGTCTTATTGCAGTTTCCTCTGGAATCTTTGGGAGAATGGAAAACACTGAAGCGTCATAGAGTGCCTAATACCTGACCACACAATATTTATATTTCAAATAGTGTTGGACTATGCCTGATGGCTTGTAGCCAGAACTTATTACATTATATTACATTCATCTGAGCCCAAAGAGCTTCATCCCAATAGAAGAAGCCTTTCCCATTGTGTTCAACAAACACCCAATTCCCCAATGTCTGTGTTGTCTTTTCATTTGTTGGAATGGACTGGATGTGTGTGACCAATAGGGCTGCAACTAACGATTATTATCAGAATCTATTAATCTATCTATTCTTCTCTCAATTAATCGAGTAGTTGTTCGGTCCAAATGTCAGAAAATGCTGAAAATTGTCAATGTTTCTTGGAGTCCAAGATGACATCATCGAATGTCTTGTTTGCGAACCAAAGCTATTCAGGACTGTCATAGAGAAGCAAAGAAAACAGAAAATATTCACTTTTATGAAGCTGAAATGAGAGAATTTGGACTTCTTTGTCTTAAATAATTACTTAAACAAATTATTCAATGAATTGCTGCAGCTCTAGTGACCAACTGACTGACTGACTGAATGACTGACTCCGCACAAGTGACTAACATGAGTAATAGACTTAGCTATGCAAACCATATGCAAATCCTTTTCGAATGTTCCACCGCCCTAAAACAACCCTTGTTTTACTATCACCTGTGAAGTCAAAAACTACTAAAAACAAGTATGGAAACTTGCAGGCACCAGACTGAGACAGTCATTACCAATGAGAGGCAGGCAGTAGTTAACATATCTACAGATAACTCTTTCATTGTTTAACATAGAAATTTTCATGATTATGATTAACCCCCTCCAAATAAATAAATAAATAAATCTTTCTAATACGATACAGAGACAATAATCAGGTTCTTGTACAACACAATTTCAAAAAAGTCTGGGATGCTGTGAGAAATGCTGATTAAAATCTGATTTTGACGGTGTGCAGAAAATAAAACCAATCAAAAATTGAGCAGAAACATATTAAAGTTTTAGTTTTATGAAAAATATAATGCTTAAAAGAAAAAACAAAACCAGGGCGCACCTCCCAACCATTGAGGTCGGCAACAGATCAGTGGCTGTATAAAAAAGGCACTCGAGAGAAGTCAAGAGGTTAACTACATGGTAAGAAACTGTACAAGTGAATAGTTTTCAGAATTTGTAGATTTCACTATCTGCAGTAAATACAGTAGTAGCTATAACTGAAGGATTCATGGGAGTTGCAGAAATCTTTGAGTAAAATGAGAAAAAGCCAATTACTAATACTGGATGGGCGTGATTTTCAGGTTTTCATGCAACACTGCATTAAAAACAGACATGGCTCTGCAGTGGAAATCACTGCAATGACTCAAAATCACATCCTAAAACCTTTGACTATGAGCACACAGTTTACAGCTGCATCTGGTTTCTTAAATTAAAACTGTCCCATACCAAGAGGAAACCATTTATAAACATGTTCATGTAATGCTAACAACTTTTTGGGCCCGAGCCCATTTAAGGTGGACTGAGGCAAAGTGGGAAACTGTCCCATGGTCTGATGGATTGAAATCTGACATCTGAATTATTAAGGCAGCATTCTCTGCTCTGAAGATGGGAGGGACCCCTTAGCTTATTATCAGCACACACTTCAAAGGCCAGCATCTGTAATGATGTAGGGATGCAGGAGTGCTCATGGCATGGGTCGCCAACATCTGGGAAGGCTCCACTAAAGCTAAACAATATATGAAGGTTTTGGAGAGACATACACTGTCATCCAAACAAAGCCTCCCTCAATGAAAAACTTACATATTTCAGAAAGACAACGCTAAACCACATTCTGCTATAACAGTATGGCTCCATAACAGAAGAGTCCTGCTGTTAAACTGGTCTGCTTGTGGTCCCGACTTGCCACCTATTTAAAAATGCTTTGCATATTGGAGCAACATAAACCTGGTAGCTAAAGAAACAGCTCTTTTACAATCAAACAGAGGTGTGTGAACATGTAGGTATATGCCGGATATTTACTTACTACCAGCTGTTCACATGTAAACAGATGATAACAATGTCTAACCCATAAGTCATCACCAAGCACTTCAATAAAACTAAAAGCTACATCAACACTGTTCTATTAAATCTGCAAGCTACAGTTATCTAAGTTGTTTTTGTCTGCCTTCTTCACACGCGTGGCACAATACTTATCAACAATAAGGTGTTTCAAAAGCCTTTTGATAGATAGAAAGAAAGGATCCCCATGTACAACCTAGTATTTCCTTTATATGCAGTCAGGATAAAGTCAAAGACCTGCATGTTGAAACTGAAAACCATATTTGGAGCACCACACTCTGTCTATCTCTGCTAGCTTAAAAGTAACTATGAATTATCTTTTTCAAGAGTGTACTGTACATGCAAACGAACATATTACAATAGGTAATTATGATACACTGAGGTATACAGCCAGATATCCTAATTCAGAAGCACCTTAAAAGATTCCATTAGGCCCAGATCCTTAAGTTTCGGGTCTTTTTGTTATTTGTTTTTAGCGCAGAGAGCAGCAGGCTTTGGTGCCTTATTTCCCATCTCATTTCTGACCTTTGGTTCAGATCGTAAAATGCCCTTTGACCACAGATGATCTGCCCCTGTACTCTACTGTCTGATGTAGGTAAGACGGAAACAGACCTTAAGTACTTTTTAGCTCACATGACATGTAAGCTAATAACTAGTTATCAGTTATGGTTCTTCAATTTGTTTGAATTGTGTAACATTTAGCCCAACTGGCTGGTGTAAATGAAAATCACTGTGTGTGAGACAAACTATTTCAAAGCTACTGGCTTCCACATTAGACACATCAGCAAAGGACAATACTAATACAGCAGATTTTTTATGGGAACTTTAAGAAAGCCCAGAAAAAAGGTATAAGCTAATAAGCCTTCCCTTTGGTTGATAAGCAGATGATATAAGCAGCATTTAGTTAATGTGAATGCTTACTAAACCAGGGGTCGTTGATTGGGTGTTGTTAGCCAGGTAATGAATCCACTCAGTGATCATGTGTTAAAACCATGTCTGGGACAAAAACTGTTACGGTATCCAGTACAAAGAATGGCCATAAGATTTTACATTCAGATAGCTATCCCAGGTTGCATGCAGAGACAAGAGCCTGTTAGTCCTCATTCTTGTTCCCTTCAGTTCTCTCGTCGTATAAATCAGCAAGCACCTGAGTCACTGTAGATCTCAGCAGCATGATTAACGGTGTACATTAGATGGGCTCGGCTGGCAGGATAATATATAGCTTATTTCCCTACATGAAGGCTAACAAGATGAATTAATCATGTAAACTGGCCATTACAGGAATTAACAGAGAGAGCACAGGTGTAATCAATACAGTTAACAATGACTCTGTTCCCCGTTTGTGTTTATGTCCAAGTGTTCCTTTTCTCGAAATGTCAGTTTGAAAAGGTTTTGATCCTGTTTAAAGGTGTATGACACCCTGATTAACTGTCAATCTCTACTCTGTCACCTTAAAGTCAAATGATGCCACTGGTGCGACATGACAGCATGGGATATTTTGGATTCACTTTTGTAAACTGTGAAGAGTGTAGACACATACAGCTAACCAACAGAAATCTGCAACCTTGAAATCTGAACTTGAGCTTGCACGTTTAATTTGGACTACAGGACAAGATTTCTATGTCAGCATGATCCACTTGATCCTGAATTTAATCTTGACACCCTACACTTCCTCAGTTAAATCTTTCTTTATATACAGTATATGGCTGAGGATTCTTCCTGTTTCAGTAATGCTTTCGCCCCTGTTGGAACACAGGAACATAATCGTCTCCCCGTTAGTATATACAACAGCAAACACTGTTGGATAAATATCCTGGCTGTCCCTGACCTTAGCTGCTTTAGCAGAAGTTTTGAATGTGACATGTTGACCTCTCTTTTTATATTTCTGATAGCATGTTTCCTTCAGGTATACACACTATTCTGCACTGTGCTGCAATGTATGCTCTCAATAGTTCATAAAGAGGTGAAGCAAATAACTTAAAGTCAGGAAAGGATGAAACTGACTGTTTTCAATAATTGTTTTTTTCTTCTCTTATTCCCTTCAATTCCTCATTTCGACTGTCTTTTTCCCCCTCTCTCTGTATGTCTGTGTCCGCCTCCCTCCGCCTCTAAATCCACACCAAACCAGTGCTATGACCCTGACCCGTCCTCACCACTCCTGTGTTCAGAAACAAGCATGGCCTGTTGTTCTACAAAACGATTGATTTTCAGCTGCTTCACTCACTGACCTCACACAAATGACATCAACTCCATCTATGACTCCCCTTCTGGGCCATGACTCTGTCTCCATGTATAGTTAATCTGACCATGCTCCTGTCTTTTTTTAACCCAGTTTTAACCCATATTGTCACTTTTTTAAGATATACTTGTACAGAACCTTGGTCAACTTCAGTTGTTTTTAATTATGAGATATAAATAAACATTCACTTGACTTACTCTCCTCACTTCTTTCATTTTTTCCTACCATTTTTTTCTGTTTGACCACAGTTTGCACTTTCAAACTTCTCAGACACGCCCCTTCTACATTTATCAGTATGCCCAACAGTAATTTTTACATGATATGTGAAGTGCTGCTAATAACTTCTGAAGTGCATTAGATTGTGTTTGATTAATGCTACTTGCACTTCTGTGTTCTGTTTTCTTAAGAGGCAAGGCATTATTCTTCCTCCTTTGCTCTGCTTTGAAACACCCTGATCTGTACTCATATCAGGAAGATACACCAGGACTCGAGAGGGTGCTTTGATGAATTGTTGTTTCAGATTCAAGAGGATATTTCTGAAGTACTTAGTAATATGTGCATCTGTTTGATTTTAAAAGAGATGAGTTAAAAGTCATTTTTAACCTCATATCTGTAAAACTTATTCTCAGCCATCATAATACTGGGCCTGTCCAGAGATGCTGTGTATTATTGCAAATATAGTCATTTAGTCACACTTACAACAGCAGCGAAACAAATGAACTGTTGAGTTAGTTAAAGTGGTATCACCTATGAAAACACTTAGATATAAATGTAAACACCAACCTTCACATTTCACTCATGAGAAGGGTCACAGGGAACCTCAGCCATCCAGCAGCAGATTTGTCATGAACATACTGTCATGAACATCATGAAGAGACTTAACTGCAACATCTTTTCACAACTCCATGTGAATCTAATGCTAGTCTTTCACATATTGCCTGTCAGGTGGTGTGTAACAGGACGGCAGCAGACACTTCAACAGGTATTTCACCTCCGACCCTTCAAACTGAATCATGCTCATGCAAGTCCTAGCATAGCTGTGTGCTGTGGTGAAACATCCATTATTCCTGTGTGTCACACCCATGAAAATACAATAATATGATTGCTGCAAGCATAGTCTCTATTGGCCCCAGGCTTTCCAGGACCATGCAGTGATGACTTTACTGTGACATTTGCATTACAATGGACATCAAATTACATCTGATAATGTTGACGGTGTCTTCATTCTGTACCAGTGCACTAGGAAGTTTTAAATATTGGGCATCTCTGAAGAAAAGCTGTATTTGAAGCTCTCGTTTTATGCAAAACAAACATTTGACTTTTTCTTGCAGCACAACAAGGGTTTAAGTGTGATAGTGTCATTGAAATTTCCATTTACAGTATTTACATTATTAGACACTGGTAGAAGAGGAAAATATTGTAAACCCTGTAACTGGAAATAATATTCATAATGAATGTTAAGTTACATGCAAAAGAGCTGTAGACTGACTCACATATTATATACTATAACTGATACAAAATATAAACCTATATGAATTCACAAATACAATAAATTTTCACTCCTATCAAAATAATGCTTTGTTTTTTATTCCACTGTCTGTTAAGAGTTCAGTCATAAGACTGTCAAATCATATCTGACTGATAGTCAGATTGTCCAGCATGGATTATATGCTACTTTTTGAATCAAATTAAAATTGGATTACTGAAGATTCCATCAAATCAGGAAACTTTGCACTATCCCTAAATAATCTATCTTAGACCTTAATACCTTTTGTTTGAAGTGATGTTAAAAGCTTCTGTTTCTCACTTTGATGAGATATCATTCTGTAGAAGTCTCAGAACAGAAGAACTTGTCTGGGAAAACTTGAAAAACGCACAATTTTTCAAATAAAATGACATAACTGACCTCTGTAGCTTCCTTTGATACTGGTATTTTGGATTCACATTTTCAAACTAGGTTGAATATCCCTGTGAATATCAGTATAAACTGATACAGTGGCATTCTCTGATCACTTGTCATCAGCAGGTCTAAGACCTGCCTGCAACCTGCTGAACTAGTTTCAACCGAGAGGAATTCAGGAGACTTAGTCACAAATCTGCCTTTACAGCTCATTTAAACTATTGTAATCGCTTTTTAAAAGAACGGTTAGTGCTTTAAGCTTAATAAATTATTACACACAACATCTATTAATACCGTAACTTAGCTAGTTAACCTGACTCCCATCCCAGGCTGACAAGCATCACTCCCTACAAACGTGCATTTTCATTTTAAAATCCGTGGCTTAGAATGAAACAGACGTCATTCAGCACTGTCCAAAAGTGTATGAGCAACACAAATGCCGAATTATAAAACATCACAATACTTATATCAAACTTAGAAACTCATGCTTAGATAAGCAGTTTCACCAATGTACCTCTCTCACCTCGGCCACAAAAACATCAAACTTCTGAGCTGCGGAGCGGCCTGAAGTTAACATCCACTTCTTTGAGACGGCTTCCCCGAGACGCTGAAGAGGTTTAGTATCCAAGGAAAGCAATATTTGTAGAATTTATCTTTGCTTGAAGGTTAAGCAGTGGTTTTATTCAGAAAACCTGTTGCAGATAACTCAGTGTGTCACACCAACAACATGGCTGACGACGATTGAGTGGAGGAGGCTGTGTGGCTGCTGCTGCGGGGCGCTGTTAACGTCTGACCGTCCACAGAGTGGGAGGAGAAAGACAGAAGATAGGGAGGCAGGGTAATCGAAGTTGAATAGATGGAAGAGAGTGACACATGCAAGAAAGTTGCACAAAAACATGGACCACAGTCAGTAACACAGTCGTCCCTAAACTTACCTTATTCGTCTGACATGTCAGCAGTTTTCTCCGGAGACAAAAGTCATATATTATTAATTTCACCTGAATTTGGTCCTATAATTATACCAGGTGGTCACTGGAGGATTTTCAGAATAAGAAAGTTTACATCTCCGAATGATAAATAAAATAGGAGTTTGGACATAATGTTTAGTGATACCAAAGTTGAATTGTCTCAGCACAGGTTGGTCCGCCATTCTAAAGTCACTACATAACCCATAGTGCAGTGCGGGTACTTTACGATACATTTTGCGTCTTCTCCGAACATTTTGCGTCTTCTCCGAACACTTTGCGTCCCAGTTTTTATACACATCCAAATCCACACGAGAGTGGAGCTGGGGCTACAATGTTCATCAAAAAGCCCCGTAGGAACTTTCGACAGAGGAAAGAGGCCTCGAGTGATGAAGAAGAGCCAAGGAACAGTGGAGATGGAGAAGATAACGGGAGAGCAAAAGCTGCGGTAACTAAGCCGTCCACACTTTCGCAGGGCCGCGGCATCTCTTGTAGCTCCAAGCGGGAACCGACGCCTCCCAAGTCGGACAGTAGTGACGAGGAAGAAGCGGAGTTGTTGGAATTGACGAGAGAAATTAAAGATAAACGTGGACTCAAGAAGAAAAAAGATAATGTGCTCAGTTTCTCTGACGACAAAGAAGGTAAATATGTGCAAGAAAAAGTGTTTTGGAGTCAATTTCACCGATGAAGCCCCAGTCAGACGTAAGCTTAACGTAGTTGGGACGTTGAAGAACGCATGAGTAACGTATGAAATAAATACTGCAACTACAGGTTAACTATCTGTTAATTTTTTAAATACCGATCCGCCTGACCACTGATGGGTGAACTTTGCATAACTGTTTACTGACAGCTGCCAGTGGATCACTGTGTGTAGTTGGGGTGATGTTTTTTCTTTCTCTTATCTTTGGTTATGCTTTTTCTCTAGCCGAGGAGCCCACATTTAAAGTGAAGAAGTCCACAGATAAAGCTGTGCTGTTCCAAGTAAGAAAGAAGGAGGCTTTACCTGTCAAAACCACCCACAGTACAGGTAAGTGACCTGGCAAGATTAAATTAGACCTTGGACGCGGTGGTGTGTGTGTGTGTGTGTGGTGTTTTTGGATTTTTTAATGTCATGTCTGGATTTTTCCTCATTTTTGTACTCCTTTTAAGAAAAGGATGACTCAATGATTTAAAAAAAAATCCTTCACTTTGGCTTAGCCAGCATTATCATACTTTGATGTTTTTTGCATCCTGTCTTCCGTCTTTCTGCCCCAGCTGGTGGACGTGTCCCACCTTCTGCTTCACCCGGATCAGATTCAGATGAAGGAGGCTCTGTGGCTTCACCCATTTCCCTGCCGCCTGATGATGACAATGATGAAGATGATGATTATAACAACAGTGATGGAGTTGGTGCCATGTCTCCAGCAGCTAGCTCAGCCTCAGACTCCAGTCGCTCTGCTTCTAAACGAGGTGTGTGAACTTCAGGATGTATGCTGTGTTTCTGGGTCACAAAGTAAGACTCACAGGAAATGCAAACAGCCTTAAAATACTAGCTTCTGCTGCTATTCTTGTTTGACTGGCTTACTAGCTTCAGCTTGTAGAAGACTGTTCACACCTCATGAAAGTGTATTGGAAAAAAATCTGAATTTGGATTGGTGAATAAAAAGCCTGCAGCAGCCACAGATCCTAGATTTGTATACATTTTTTGACAAAACATTTGGTAATTTAGTGTCTGGATGTTAAAAGAACCAGTTTGTTGTGTCCTGTTAGCTGTGTGTGTGTGTGTGTGTGTGTGTGTGTGTGTGTGTGTGTGTTTGTTTTCCCCAATGCTCACTGTGTCCCCTTTATATGTGTTTGTCAATTTTTTTTTTCACAGTTGTGTTCCCCAGTGCTAAAGCGATCAAGGCAGCAAGGAGGCAACGTCGTGCTAAACGAGGCCAGAAAGAGTTCATTCCTCTCAGCAGAGACGGCCACAGCTCTGCTGGTAGCACCCCGGATCACTACAGCAGAGAAGATGAAGATGACAGAGTTGATGACGATGAAGATGAACCAGATGATCACGAGAGAAGAATCGAGTTTGCTCCACGATTGAAGAGCATCAGGGAAAGAATTGCTGAGAAACTTGGTATGACAGAAAAAGAAGTTATGCCAGTAGGGAAGATTATCATCAAACATCGAAGCAGCAAAAGTTAAAAAACGTATAATGAATTATTAATTTAAAAAAGTGTGTGTCTGTGTTTTTTATAATGAAATCCTGCAATATTGAAAGCATGATATCAAAGTATTGTATTTCATTATTTGCTCCTTGTGGTAAATTGTACTGTTTTGTATGAACGTGTGCGATTTAGGAGAAAGTGATGGCAGTCTCTCAGGGACTGATGGTGAGGAGCAGGAACTCTGGGAAGAGACACAAATTGGGAAGGGAGTCAGGAGACATCCAGGAGGACAGGTGTGGAAACTTCTCCTTATCAGTCTACTGAATTCTTTTATGAAAGTCCCTGCCTTTCTTTTCAATATTAATTTCATCAGCTATGGCATAACGGTCTCCTTTACTGAATAGTTAGCCTTCAACCCGTAGCCTTTTTTCTCTTTTCCTCAGAGTCCCTCTGGCAGTGAGTCCAGCAGCTACAGCAGTAGCAGCAGGGGAGGCAGGCGAGACCCAAAGAGGAGACCAGCAAGAGTCCCAAAGACTCTTCCTCCTGTCAGTGTCTCAATGATCAAGAAGAGAATCTCTGGAAAGTACGAAAACCTCCCTGACTCAAGTATTTGTCTCATATTCTGTAATATTTTCTTTTAGATACTCAGAGCAGGACATAAACAACATCTTTCTCTCCCCAGACTAGAGTCCCTTAAGGAGGTGTACAGAGCACGGCAGGCAGAGCTGAGGAAGATGGAGGGTGATGTGGACTGGGCTAAAACTTCTGTGGAGACTCTGGAGGAGAGTCCCTCTGAAAGCCAGCTGAAGTTTTACAGAACCATGAACCTCTATGTGCACAACCTGGTGGAGTGTTTACGAGAGAAGGTTAGATGTTCTGTTCATTTATTAATTCTTTTATGAAAGCAAACGTGTCAAATATTTACCAAGGCTCACAACAGGAACTTCAGTCATCACAGGTTAAGTTGTGTGAAGGCTGCAAGGCCCTTCAGTCAAAAAAATGTTGGCAGGCATCTGTTTGATTGCAGCTAAAGTGATGATGATCAAATTTAAACCATGTGTTGATGAGAGATGGTTAAAATCACGTTTGTTTATTCTCTTTCTAAGTATGATCATAACAGCATAAGTCTGTATGGAATTGTTTTGGCTCCACTGCATGGTGAGGGACGTTTGATGATAATTTTCTGTCCTTTTCAGGTTGTTGAAATCAACTCGCTGGAACTGGAGCTTCACAGTCTGCTGTCCGACCAGATGGAAGCGATGACAGCACAGAGACAGCAAAGCATCAAGGAGCAGGCTGAGCGTCTTCAGCAGCTCAGCTGTGAGTAACAACCGTGTGTCCATATGTCTGTTTGTGATATAATTATACAATATGGATCAAAATATTCCTGCATGGAGTGAACATTAACAGAAGTTTAACCTCACCTTTACAGACAACAGGGATGATCAGAGTGAAGGCTTAGCTCATGAAGCACTGACACAGAGGTGAGTGCAGGAAAAAACTGTCAGGAAAACACTTCCAAAACAAGGAATGAATTTGTGTAATAACTGGGTTTCTTTTTTCAGCACCAAGGACACCAGCACTAAAACTGGGGACCACTTAAATATACCCGAGGACACACAGCCCACAGAAGAAAACCAGCAGCTGCTACAGAAGCAGAAAGGTGGGTTTGCTTTGCTTTGCTGTTGCACTTTAATTTGTAACACTGAAATAAGTACAGAACAATCTGAGGTCTGATGTCCTTGTTTTGTATTTTGTCTCCTTCCTCCCATCACTGCATCCTCTCCAGATGACATCATGCTGAGGTCTCAGGCAGTGTTTTCTGACGTCCAGGATGAGTTTAGTGATGTTAAGAAGATTCTGTCCCACTTTGAGGAATGGAGAGGGTGTTACTCTGAGTCTTATCACAATGCCTACATCTCTCTCTGTCTGCCCAAGCTGTTGAATCCAATCATAAGACATCAGTTGATGATGTGGAACCCGCTAAAGGTAAACGTGAGCATGTATATATTCTCAGAGGAACAGAGTTTCACATAACCTGTGAAAGTTTGTGTCAAATGTAATTTGTGTGTATGTTTCAGGATGACAGTGGGGACTTTGAAAACCTTCCGTGGTTCACAGCAGTGGAGACTTTTTGTCACGGCCATGGCCACGAGGAGCTGGATCATTCAGACAGACAAACACTGTCCAATGTCATAGAAAAGACTATCCTACCCAAAATAACAGGTAACATACTCTCATGCACACATGTACGCATTATATTTTAAAGTACTTCTCATGTTGTAGGTCTGTCTGTGTCGTGCAGGTCTCCTGAGTAAATTTGCTTTTTTAATCTTTTGAAATAGTCCTTCCTCAAAAGGCCTGTCACGCTCAAACTACAGAAACATCACTGTTTTCTTTCTCTCCTCTCTCTTCTCAGTCTTTGTTGAGCTGGTGTGGGACCCCATGTCTCACCATCAGTCCGTCTGTCTGTCTGATGTTTGCTGCAGACTGAAGGAAGATTATTCCATCTTTGAGGGAGGAGAGACCAAACCGGTTAAGGTAGGTGAAACTCATCCTGCTGTGCCATCATTTCATGCAAGAAACACGCCCCAACCTGACACTGATTTGGTTTCTCATTTAGAAATTGTGAAGGAAAAAAAAGTCTAAAATAGTATCTAAACTCTGTGCAGGCATTCAGAGAGGCTGTGATACGTCGATTAAGGAGCTGTGTTGATGAACAGGTTTTCATACCTCTCTACCCGAAAAAGTAAGTTTCTCTTTTTATAGATACACCATATGTCCTAGTTCAATCATCTTCATGCAGCTACCATCAATCTTTATTTCACAGTGATGGTCTTTGAATATTTTCCCTGTGTTGTTTTTCTGTCCAGCCTTCTAGACGACAGCTTGTCTCCACACCGTCACTTCAGAGATCAACAGTTTGGGATGGCCATTAAAGTACTGCTCTCCAACAAATTCCCTTTCAGAAACACCTGGGTGCCTCGTGTAGTCTTTGTCAGAGTGCAGTAGAAGTTTTCCTGGCTGCTCTTCATTAATCGGGGTTATTCTCTTGTGTTCTATATTAGCTTCTAGGTAACATGGGAAAACTTGACTTGCTGCTTCCTGAGTCAGTGCTGCAGGAACTGATGTTGGACAAACTCCTGAACCGATACCTGATGCTCACCCTGAGCAGTCAGACGTTCCACAACAGTGCTGTTCATGCATGCAGGATGGTGAGTTTATTCATCACTTATACCGTGTAAACTGTTACTTACTGTCAGCGTGTTTCATCTGGTCTATGGTTTGCTTGTTTGCCATCTCTCTCTCTCTTATGCTCAACCTCACACCACATCTCTCCCTTTCTCTCATCAGATTGCAGACAGTCTGCCATCCTCTTGGCTCAAAGGGCAGGACGTTTGTTTACCTCAGCTCCAGAGTTTCAAAACCCACTTAGTTCAGAAAGTTCATACTTTCTGTAAACAGCAGCCTCCTGAAGATCCAAACACAAGGTAAGAAAAACAGCACAGGTTTATATTAGGAACAGAAGTGCTTTGGAGTTGGTGAAAGTCAGCTAAGATGAGACATCCTGTGTCTTATTAGGGCTTTTGAAACTAGTAGCTGATGAAGAAGCTTTTTGTGTCCTTTTACCTGTTTATGCATCATAAGATCCTTTTCATCAGAGAGTTGAGGCAGACCACCCCCCCCCCCCCCTGCATTTGTCGACAGGCCGATGCATTTTTTATTTCAGCGAAACATAAATAGTTATGCTTCATTGCTATCAGTGACCATCACCAGCCCTCCCTGTAGGCTACTCCATCAAATCAAACTTTATTTATTCCCCGATGTGAGCTGAAGGGGAAGGCTGTGCCACACCACAATGTGAAAGAAGGGGAATAAGTGAGAGACAGGATGAGACAAGACAATCAGGAAAGAGGAAAAAACAGATAATGTTGATTTAAGACCCACCAAAGCACCAAAAATCTGAGAGTAAAGCGTGGGCCAACAGAGATGAAACAAGGATGGAGCATGCGTCACATGACATGAGACAAAGTTTGAGTTGAGGCAGATTTTTGACCAACAGAAACAGAAACATCCCATTCCATGAGAAAAAGCTAAGATGTTAACTTAAAATGTCAATGTCATGTTGCTTTCTTTATGTTCCATATCTTTAATATAATGTCTTCATTCTAAAAAAATGTGTTTTACACTTCACAGTTTAAGAGTTTTGTTCTTCTGTATCAGTTTTATAGGTTTTTTTTATTGACTTAAAGTTACACAAAACGTAACAAAAAAGAAAATGAAACCAGTAAATTATCTTTACAGAAATCTTGACATATCTTAACTCAGTGATAACAACAGCATAACTTCATCTCATCAATGCAGACTATACTGTTTTTGTCTCTGTAGGTCTGCTGTGCTGGAAGTGCTGCAGGTTTTGAGTAAAATCAGATGCAATGACTCCATCCTGACTCTAGCAGACAAATACCACTATGAAGATTTGATCTACTCACACCAGCTGCTCAACCAAGATGCTTCATAAGCAGGAGATACTGAAGAATGGAAGATGATCATGCAGTCAACATGTTGCACCATATTAGTGAAAAACAAAAACATTGTACAGAGAGGACAAAGAGACAATGTTTTTAGTCCTGAACAATTTGCTGTATGTTTTGTACAGGAGGAGTGTATTTTTATGAATAAATATTTGGATTTTGCTCATATGCCTGGAGAATTATTATGTAGATTATTTAAGTGCTGATTCTAACTAATGCTGCACGATTAATCAAATCGCAGTCGTGATTTGAGAACATGCAATTATGTAATGCACAAAAGGATATGATGTGTGATTCAAATGACTAACTGTGCGTCTCTGTTTTCAAACGTTACAGCCTCTCATACGCCCAACAGCTGCACTGACTGTGTGTTTGCAGTGTGGTTATGTCAGTAAACTAACAAAACAACAAAAGCTATGTCATAATAATCTGCAGTTGACCTACACATTATTAATAGCGTGACAGACACACCTGCATAAAACATGCTACTCTTTAAAAATAATACCCTGTTAATTTTTTGCTTAAATAGTGAAGAAATATGCAATAGTTTCTATCCAAACACTCCCCCACACCAAAGACAATTACCTCTTTTTGGTGATATGAATGGATCATAATTTGTGAAAACTGACTGCTGGCGGGGAAACAATAGCTGATGGGCGATCCACATTGACTTAATTGGAGAGTGAATGGCACACTGCATGGACATACATGCTTAAGAAGTTGTTAAATTTTAATCCAGAAAAAAGTTGAGTTCCATCTTTCACTGTAACTCTTGCCTATTCTATGAGTTAAACCCTCTGTTTATCTTAAATCCATCCACTGATGAGCAAAGCAACATGACGTACCGACCATGTGGTACGCACTGACAAGCAGGGGTGTGTCCAGACTATTTAGACTGGGGTGACCCAGCCAGAACATTGACTTATGCAGGTAGAGGTCATGAAATATGGAGCCCACACTTTTGATAAATATCTTTTATTTTTGTTTATTTGTATGTATTAAAATCACAGCATCAGAAGGCTACAGCTTTAACAAAATAAAATGGATAAAAACCAAACGAGACTAAAACAAAGTGTTTGGAAAAAACATCTAAAACTAAAATTTAGCTTAAAAGTAACGAAGTTCATTGTCAAAAATAGTACTGTACAAGTTTCTTAAGCTGTATTTTAAAATTCAAAGCATGTAAGGTTAAAATATGTTTTTAACTGAGAAGTACGTTTCACAACTACCAATAATCTGCATTTTCATTTTTAACAGAGCACGTAGAGTCATTATACTCACAACTCATTATATTGTCCGAAATAATCACAATAGCATAATTTTGCCAAATTGTGCAGCACCACTACTAACATTGTGAAAGTCATTTACATCCAGTTGAAATCCTAAAATGTCACTTGAAAGTCAAAGATAAAAACACAGTTGAGGCACAACAACTTAATAAAGATTCCTGTTCAAGTTAAATGTCAGAGAATGTGTCACAATGCACAAAACACTCTTCTTGGTTATATCTTGTTTAGAAATATTGATAGTAGCATGAGCTCGCTAATCTCAGTGAAATAAAACTGCTGAACTTCCTCCCATTCAAATTCTATGACACACTTTAATCAAAGAATTTCTTCACTTCTGCTTTCATTCCAACATGCTGCATGCACAGCAGCAGACTTGTTAAACTGCTCCGTCAACAGATGGATTAGAGGTCTAACAATGATTCTAGGTGCATTTTGCAGACAGGAGAACTTTGGCTTTACTCAAAATCCATTTACAAATTCAAAGTGATTTCTACTTTAAATCTTGGGTCAGTGCTACCTTGATACGAGTTAACTTTCCAGCCCTGCTCAGATAAAGCAGGGGTTGGATTATCCCACAGACAATTCCAAGACATATAAGGAGGTTTAACACAAGAAATGGGACCTGCATTTGTTTTATCAGAAAGCGGTATATCACGATTGGTAGATAGTTCACCAGAAAACATATAAGATGGATCAGAACGATGTTAAAGGCCTTTCTCTTCATCTGGTCACCTCCTTTCCTGTTCCCCCCTTCCCTCTCTCCTGGACCAGGCCGCTTAAGAGACCACAGCACTGTCAGGGTGCAGTACAAAAGCAGGCAAAATATGCAAGAGAAAAAGGTAATTCCAAGGAAAGGGACTGTAGGTACAAGAAAAATGCTCAAAATGAGGATACTCCAGGTCAGAGCACACTGTGCCACCCTGTACTTCAGAGGCTTTAACCTGGGGGAGGAAAAGGCACAAAGAGGAGATGTGATTTTAGACTCAGGTCAGACTGAAAGATTATGGAAAACAAACTTTAAACATTTTAAAAGTTCACCTGAAGAAGATCAATGGATAAACGACTGCTATGTAACGGTCCACGCAGATACATCCCTGGAACAACGGCCTGCCCGTCCAAACCAGAAACCATTGTACCAACAGCATGAGAGAGAGTCCTTCACTGACAGGTTCAGGAATGTAAAAACAGTACAGCTGTGCTGGCAGTCCCAAACAGTAAAGTATCTCACAAACAGCCAGGCTCAAGGCATAGATTTCTAAAGCCAGCAGCTCTCTGTGTCCATGACAAATGAGCCAGACCTCCCATATGTTGGCTGGAAGGCCCACCACAAAGTTACAGAGTAGGGAGACAGAGACCATAGAAAGTCTGATGTCTGTTTCATCTGGCACTGCAATGACACACTGCCTGACGCCAGAGCTGTTGAAATGGGGGCCGTACACCTCAATCATCATTTTCTCACAGTCTCATCAGGTTGTTGTAAAATATCTACAACAAATTTATCAGCAGCTGGAAGACCTCACTTCTTTGGAGCCAAAAGAGAGAAACTTGTATTGTTCCTCTGAAAAAAGATTATCCTTGTCTTTCTTACTGAACTCTCTGGAACAACCAGAACTTTCAGCTTTACAAATGCTAGACATGCAAAGAGCCTGATTTGAATGGGGTTAGAAATTATGTTCAAATGGAAAAACTTGCGACAGGCATGAACACACATGTAAATGAAGTTCCTACATTTGACAGCCATTCCTGGCTTATTTCTCATCTTAACTAATCCTCATCATGGAATCATATTGTCTTTGCATACTTTTCAAATAAGGAGCCATCAACGAAGAGGAAGCTTTGATCAATTAGTTTAAAACTGGACATCTTAACCACAGCACAGTGAGTACTGTGTACAGCAGTTAACCACCAAAGTGATAATTCAGATATATCTGCTTCTGTTTCTGGTAACTACACCCCCAATACCAATAACACTGGGACATTGTGTAAAATGTAAATAAAACAATACAATGATTTACAAATCCTGTTTAAACTTTATTCAATTGAAGACATCACAAACAAATTTGTTCAGTCTGATAAACTTTGTTTTTGTTTTTCTTTTTTTTTCAAATATTCATTTATATTCTGAACCATGTTTCTAAATCTTTTCTGAATGCCTTTATGCTTCTCTCGACCACTGCATTAATGATGGTTGCTGCTGCAGCGATTTGTGTTCATACATTTTTTTGTATTTTGTTTTCACTACACTGTTCCCAAGTACAATGTCCTTGTAAACGTTAAATTCTTCCAAAAGACAGAATTTTAACTGGGGTGAGCTAATCCAAGCACGGGTTTGGAGCAGTCATTCTGTTAGACTATTTTTTTTTTTTTTTTTTTTTTTTTTTTTTTAAGTCTTAATTTACCCAGAGTTCCTTGTGTCTTTCTCATACTTAAATTAGTCAAAGACTAAACTTGTGAAAGTGGTGAAGTTAGCTTTCATCTGAAATCCTTTGTTTCACCATCATTATGAAACCGGCTCCAGGTATCAGAGGTCTGTTAGTGACCAGTTAACGTTATGTATCTTTGTCAATTTAAATCACACATCTTTTCACTTTGACAGAGATAATTTTATGCACTCTAATGTTTACATAAATCAGTGTGAGAAAAACATTCATGGATTGTTTCAATCAGCAGAGCTGGCTTCATTTATTAGATCCAAAGTATAAAGCACACCACAACAACCCTCCAAAAGTAGCTGTTCACACTGAACGCTCAAACACTTTAGGTCTGGACTGAGATCAATCATTACTGACGGAAACCCCTCCCGTCCACAAAACAGACAAACAATTATTTAGAAAAGAAAACTCCACACATTTGTTAACACAGCAGCAGAGAGGATCTATTCAGATTCATGCAGCCAACATGCTGTGGAATATAATCATCACAAACATTCTGCCAAGGCTGACGATTCAACAGGTTTGGAACATTTAGCGATGAGAAAACAAAGATTGAACAGAGTACGATGGTTTAGTGATAGTCTGAATATAACTGTCAAAATCAAACATCATGATTTTCAGATAACAGGGTGACACAGGCTTACATGTTACATGTACATATGCACAGTAGGCTTCTAATTCCCTAACACATCTTTACCTCAATGAGCAAAAAAACAAACAAACAAACAGATGAGCAGCTGCCATGGTGAGTTATAAAACACATGACAGGTCGATTACTTTTCCCAGACAGCCACAGCAGCTCAGTTTTTCTGCCTTTTCTTTGGACTGTGCTCATATCTGAATTAATATATTGTATCTGTCACTCAGATTTTTAACAGTTGTACTGCACTCTAAAATTTTACTGTTTGATACTTTGCAGCTTGAAGCCCACTACAATATAGCTTTTTAACATCTAAGGACATCAAAATGGTGAGTGAAACTCTGATCCAACTCTCTCCTCCTACTGAAGGCGTGGCAACTGGTTTCTATTAAGCTGCAAATACGAATTACATTTTTTCAAATTCTATGCCCATCTATGCCCAGTGAACACAAAAAGCAAGACTAATATTAGACACTGAAGCAATAAGTATTGAATGTACATTCACACTAAAGGGAGACTGAGACAAGTTTCTGTTAAAAGGAATAGGAATATCAAAACAAAAAAGCAAAGCTTTTTTTTCCAGTTTGAAACTTGCCAGCTGTTCTATTCTGCATGTTAGTAAGTGCTATGAAAAACCTGTGGTAAAACGTCAACGAGGGGAAAACCCTAAATGACAGAAAACTGGATGCCATGTTTGTTCAGGCGGTCGATCAGTGTGGTTCTTGCAAAAGCAGCACCTGGAGTGTACACTCCTCCCCTGGAAACAGAAATAAAAAGTAATCAATTAAACCCTGATTAAGATTGTTACCAAGAATGAGCAATTTATAAAACTGAATTATTGGATTTTAGTGGTGTTAAACTAATTTAGTATCTGAACAAGAAAAAAAATCTTAAATTTGTTTATGAGATGACAAATATTTTGTAAAAAAAAAAGAAAAAAAAAAGACTGCACATAAGAAATGCTGTAAGAATATCAGGTACATCTCAACAAGTCTGGTCCATCCAAATTAGAGGTAAGCTGACTGTCACATGTAGAAGATGATTCTTTAATTTTATTGTATTTCACAGTATCATGTCTCCTTTGAGTCTCTTGTTAGAATAAACACATTGAACAACCAGATGATATTTCAAGCTATGAACTACCTATTTTCCTTTGGACTAAAAGTTAAAGCTGTGGTATTGGGATTATCTAAATGGTGCTATATTTGTATTTGGGTGTGAAGTAATTTCCAGATCAGTAAGAGGATTTAAGTTTGCATCACTCACGTCTTGGGCAAAGCTGTGGCTTCGTGGAGGATGGTCAGAGCAGCCTGCACCATGGCAATGGGTGTGGCTACATATCCACACTCTGTAAAATTACAGAAATACAGTTAAATCACCATTAAACAAATACACAGGCTACAGTGTGTAACTTTTCTATTTTATCCTCATTACTCAACCAGGACAGGAGAGAAAGAAAAAGAAGCTCAAATAGCACGGTTCACATTCAGCTTACTCAAGCTTTGTTTCCATGTTTTGAAACCAATTCATGGAAAGTTTATATGGCCACATTAATTATTAGAGCAATGGAAACACATACTCAACTTTTTTATGGTGGAAACTAAAACTCAAATGTCAGATTTTTAATTTCCACCTACCTGGTCCTTGAATCAATGTGCGGATCTTGTTGTTGGGTTTCCCCTGGGAGGGATCCTGTCCCTCTGTGTATCCCTCTCCATAGAGAGCAAACTGGAATGATGAACCGTCCATCTAAAACAAACACATGACCCCACGTATGAGAGACAGAGGAATCTTTCCTCTCTGACCTAAACAGACTCAGTATTTTTTTTTAATAAATGACCAGAACAATAGCAGATAATTAACAGTCGGGAGAATTTACTTAGAATGGATTATGACCACTATTGGCACCAAGAACTGTGTACCTTTGGCACCTGCTATCTGATCCATCAAAAGGTCTAATTCACAAGAAGATTAGACAAATTGCACAGTTTATGTCCAGCTAACTTCCTGGTGCAAGCTAGCAAAATGTGGGCTCAGATACAAATTCTCCCATATTTGTGATAGTACAACTCGTATGTGCAGAGGTTAACCCCATATTGAGAAAGCTAGGGGCTTCAGAATCAGAAACAGTGCTCTGTGTTTTTGTGGAGTATTCTACTCTCATGCTCTGAGTGTTGAGTGTTGTGTTAGGTCCTGATTGTATTAACTACCTGAAGCCCTTTCTGTCAGCACTTTACCTGGGTCTTGCTTGGTCCGGCCTTTGAGAAGAGTCCAAAGGAGAAGAACTCTGGATACTGAAAAGTTGGGTATAAATAAAAGAGAGTGACGCTAAAAACAATTCTCTGCTCTAAGAGGCAATCTGACTTGTTTGTGTCAGTGAGATGATGAGTATTCAGTTGTGGTCAGCTGTGAGTCTAAATTGCACAATGTGTAAAGTATTTATGACGTTTTGTTTACCTTAACAAGCAGATTACGTCCAAAACTGAACTTCACTAAGAACCAGAACATCATGCCGGCAAACACCAACTTGAAAATGTTTCCAAGTCCTCCTACTCCTGCATATGCTCCATACTGAACCTGAAGTTAACAAAAGAGAGTATTTAGCACTTCACTAACAGAAACAGTGAAGTCTGTAAAAGAATGCTTCCTGCAGAATCATTATGTAACTTTCAAAGCCAGAAAAGACAGTGTGGGGTAAGTTTCTTGAACGTATGCCTGCCTATGTACTGAATATAAACCATGGATTGCCTTGCCCCCCCCAAACCTCCATTGATCACATCTAAATCAATAATTAGGTGGATAACAATCCTAAAAAGCAGCTATGGACAGGAAAGGAAAAGAAAAATGAATAACTGACGGGTGTGGCTTGGTGCTCCTCTGCCAGGAAGCGTTGAGTTCTCCTCACGACAGAGGGATCCGAACCCATGAAGGGCACTGTGTACTGCTGGATCTCATTACTGTAGAACAACATTCCCCTACAAATGAACAGATACAGATACAAACTGAGAAAAAACATGTTCACATGCTCATTTTCATTCAAAGGAGCATGTAAGGAGTTTTAGCCCCGTAGAGAGATTTGTCTCTGTACTGTGTACAGAGGTAGTTAAGAGACACTGCATGGTCTGTCCAGCAGAGAGCACTGATGAGTTTTCCTAACTTTACAGCATCCTGCTTACCTTGGAAATAATACTGTATTTAAGACATCCCATGAAAACAGTTTTTCTTTTTTACCCATTTACACAGTAGATAAGAAAGTATGTTTATATTATTTTAATTGAATGCTGCGCTGTATTTGACTGAAAACTTTTATCGCTCTGATAGTGTGACAAATTTTGTTTTCTTTGTTTATTTTTGTTTTACCATTACTGAAGAGACGACTAACAAAAAACAGCCTGAATCTGTAAGAACTTTGAACATCTCTGTACTGTTAAACTCTAATACTGTAATCTTGAATAAAACCTTCACATATACATACAGCTGTTCTTTGAGATGTGAGATTATGTGAAAATCTTAGAAACAAGTTTAATAAATTTTAAAATAATTTGAAAAATAAAGACTGTTGTTTGTGTAATTTAAGTATTTTTGTGTTACTCTTTACTTCTAGTCAGGAAATGCTGTCGAAGTTCTTATCAATGTGTTATTTTGACCATATGGTTATTAAAACCTCATACAGTGCTGCCACTTTACTCAAAGCTTACAAAGTCATGCTACAGCATGTTGCATGTTACACATATAAATAAGACATTCTTCCATTTGACAATCACAAAACGATAACTTCTCATGGTATATTGACAGAGTTCTCTGTAAACCTTTATAACTGGATAAAGTTTTAGAAGTTATAATGAGTTATGAAACCCAGAATTCAAAAGATGCTCTTTTAGCTTGGCATTAAGGTATAATGCACTATAACTAAATATATCCACCTTTTTCATGGCTACCCACAGTTCATTGCGATTGCTGGTTTTGCTCTTCAAGTTTTGTTTATGTCGCCATGGAGATCACACAGCTGATGATGTTAGCATGTTAGCCTAGCTGTCATACTCGCTCTAATAACCGGCTTTAAAAAACAAGAAAGTGACAAAATGAACAGAAATCGGAGGTGGAGTCACAGTGAGGGTGTTTTAAAAAAACTTTACACTGAGCCCTGTCTAGAATTAATGATTTCATGTGAGTTGTTTTGAGCTAGCTTGCCGGCAGTAGCAACCGGAAGTCAATAGCTATAGGCTTCTGAAGAAAAAGGTGGATATATATTAAAATATGGTCACTCCTGTTAACACTTTATAAATATTGCAACTAGTTGCATTCACTACAACTAGTGAATGTTCATAATAACTTGTAAGAACTGTTACAAAGCTTTATAAATGCATTGATAAGGCTTATGGTGCATTATGAGTGGATTGTTCATAAAAAGTTTCAGCATTACTCTTTTATGTACCTGCGTTTGAGCCTTGAGCCGACAGTAGGGAGAGGTTTGTGATTGAACTTCCTCCTGAGACTTTGAAGTTTCTGACTGTCTGCAAACCCATAGATGGCTGACTGCCATGTACCGTCATGGACACATCCACCCTGACAGAGGAACACACACATACACACACACATACACACACACACAAGGGGTAAATAATATAGAAGACAGTTGTAGAGAGAGTGCATTGAATGAAGAAGGGGAATGTGCAAAATGAGGAGAAAAACAACCAAGTTTACTGCATGGACTTATGGGTAATGTAGTTACATACATCAGGCCCTGAGCTGACGGTTAGAAAGCTCTCCACTGCAGTCAGTGTACCTGTGAATAAACATACACACAAGGACACACATACACATACATATGACAAAGAATGCACATTGACAGGAACAGAAAGATAGGAAATCTTAAATGACATTTTAGTATCAGAGAGGCTCTTTGTTTTTATAATCCTGTGTTTGAGAGTGTGTGCATACCCCTGAACTGGTTCCTGGTATAGATGACCCCCATATCTGCAGGTATGGAGTCAAATCCACAGCTTCCGATAATGTAAACACCTTTATCAGCTGCCTGGCTGTTGTAGTTCAACTGCATCTGCTCAAGAAACTACAAGCAGAAAGAAGATAATCTGCTAAAACTGCTGAGTGAGTAGAAACTTCTTCAAATGACAGCCTCGCTCCTATGTGTATATGTTGTTGATAACATGTATTGATTTTCATATGTTCAGTGGAGCTAATGACCACAACCTGCTGGGTTTGGAGCCTCTGGGCCCATTGCTACACCCAGGACAAAAAAAGCCAGCTGCTTGCAGCCTCACTCTCTGTCAGTCAGGCCAGTGTCAGCATCATTGTGGTGGGGGTAGTTTCTCATCTCATTGCATCCCTGAAACTTTCGGCTTAATGTTGAAATGGTACATATGACTATTTTCTAAACTTGTCTTTTGCCACAGGTCAAATCACTTCTCACGTAATGGTTGTGATGCACAAGATGTAAGTACAAATTACAATACTTAAATGCAGCTCCCTGAACATACCTGAGGCTCTCCACTGATGTCAATATGGTGGGCTCCATTCTCCACACAGGCTTTGACTACTGGCTCCCCATAGAACCTGTACTGTACACACACACACACACACACACACACACACACACACACACACACACACACACACACACACACACACACACACACACACACACACACACAATTTATGTCTTATCTTTAATGTGTCCTCATGGTATTGAGGAACGGTGTTGACAAATTCGTGCTAGCAGGACCTAGCTTTAAAAGGCAATCTTATTAAACTTGTTCATTATATTAAGTTGTTATTATACGTTACTGTTACAAAACACGATTCTTGTTGGTTATCTGTATGAAACCTTTAATATAATCTTTATTTAACTGGTACATTTCTATCTTTTTTATAGTTTCTTAAGAAACTTAGCAATCCTGTTGTTTAAATTCAGTATTTTTAACCCTGCTTCCACCAAATTTACACATTTGTGATTCAATTGGTCGATCTACTGTTTGCTTCAAATGTCTGCTTTAGTTTTAACAGGGAGAAAAGTTTAATTCTTGGTTACTTCAGGGGAAAAGTTTGGCTTGAAACAAAACCTGTATGATGACGCACAGGATGCATACCAGTGTTGGAAACCTATTTTCAATTCAGACTTGATCACAATAAGAGTTTTGTGCAAGGCAGTAGCTTTCACTGTGTAAATAAAGGCTGCTCTGTGTGTGAGAGAGAAAGTGAGAAGACAGAGGGAGACAGACAGAGTTACAGGGCTTAGTGATGCTACACTGATGCAAACAGGAGATGAGATGATGTACAGCACAAGTTCCATTTATCTGTTTTTATCTCTGTCAAATATAACCTAAATCGAAACAGTCAGCACATTTATCACTGTAGTCCACTTACAGGCCCCACACAGTTGAGGACAATCACAGCCTGTTTGCACATGGCTGCCAGAGAGTCTGGTTCTCCTACATCTGCCACAATTACGTCCACCTCTGTCCTCAGCTCTGGTTTACCTGCACAGACACAAAGTTTTGTGCTATGATATTCTCTAAACAAAGTTTTGTGAAAATCGTTAATGATTTCGTGTATGTCTAAGCAAAGGGAAGAAAAGACAAACTGCTTTGGAAAAAATCACTGCCATGCCACAGTTTTTTTTCACTGAATGACTAACTTATCAGACATTTGTGTGTGCTCTCATGGCTGGGGGTTGCATAGTGGGCAGATATGTTCCATCAGCTGTTGTACAACCCCTGAAGAAGAAGCCAAAGAGCAGAGGGCCAAAGAATAACCCTTGAATCCTCTGGAAACCACTAACACAGCTGCAAACTATCTGTCCAGCTTTGATCAACTGATGGACTTCTTAATTTAGAGAGTTGCATGGATATAGATAAAGCAATTCTGGTAAATTACTGGCACATTGTTTTTCAGTCAATGAATGAAATGCCATCAATCAATCAGTCAATAAGAATAATAATTAAAAATAGAGTTTGCTGCAATTTCTCAATAGAAGAATTTGATATTTTATTATATTTAAGTGAACTGCAGGAAAGAAAAATCTGTGATATATACAGAGGCCATAACTTTATCTGGATAATGTTGAAGGGAGTTTTTCTCTGCTTTCATTATCTCGACCAGATCGTTTTCTCGTGATAACAAATTAATAATAATGTGTTCGTCTTGATTTCGACCTACAAGAGCTGTCATGAATGGCTTCGAGCCACTGGGTGTATCTGTAGCCTACTGGTAAGTTACACTTTAGGTAGTTTGTATACTCTAGGGTTTACTGGTTAACAAATGAGAGGCTGACAAACAAATGTAGGCAAGCATTTATTTGCAATGTGAAATGTACCTAAACGTTTATTAATTCAATTAATAGTGCTTGATAAGTTAAGTTATTATGGTTTGTGGCAGGCATTACAGTGGCCAACTCAAAATGTGTATTAATTGATCAGCAGAACTATGACAAGCCTTTTGTATCAGGGCCAGCCTCTCATCTGCTAGATTATAACCGGTGGCCCCTAAAGTAAACAAATTAAAGTGTAATTTACTGGCAAGCTTCAGTACAGCTACACTCAGTGGCTGGAAGCCATTAATGGCAGCTCTTGTAGGGTTGAATTCAAGGCAAACGAATTATTAACTAATTCAAGATATCACGGGGAAACGATCTCTACCTCGAGATAACGACAAAATCGTTATCATGAGAAAACAATTTTGTTATATGGAGATAATGATATTATAAATATTATCACGGGATGACAATACACTAAAACAGAAATATCCATGGCCATTTCGTCTTCCGTTCTTGCACTTTGGAGTATTAGTCAACGTTAAGGGTCAAAGTCATATTGCGTACAGCGTATGGGCTATCTTAATAAGATACTTGTGGGCAACTGTCCTTTTCATGAGAAAATCAGACTGAAAGCACAGCTCATCAATCAAATGATCCCTGCCTGCGACAACACTGACGCTGTATGTTGCAGTGCTTACAGTTAAAGAAATAATATGCTTTGCATAACTAACTTCGGATACATACTGAGGACTCCGGCGGCCTGCTCCAGAACTTTTTCCAGCTTCTGTCGGCTCCTGCCTGCCACGGCCCATTTCAGGTTCCCTCTCGGACCCTCAGACACAGTCCGGGCAACCTCTTCAACCACATACTGTCCCGTGAAGCCAGAAGCTCCGAAGACAACCAGGTGGTATGGCCTGCTAGCAGAAGTTTCAACACGAGCCATAGTCGCAGCAAACAGAGTGGAGAAGCTCACAGACACACCTTCACCTTTCTACCAGACTGACAGGGATGAGCCAGGACTGCGTGAAGTATCGTGCAGCTCTGACAGAGCTTCTTTGTCTACTTCCTTAGCAACAAATGCTAATATGCTAATATCTATGTACAAAAAGCTGTATGAACTACCCTATCAATGGAAGTTAGAGCCGTTTAAAGAACAGTATGTGAGCTGTTGTGTAATATATATCTGCGTCTTCTGTCAACTTTAATTATTTTTTTAAGTGTTCGCATCATGGTTCGCATTTAAACATGACAACTTCCTGGAGTTTCTGATTGGTCCTCGCAGTAGTCTTCTGACTAAGACGACAGAGGGTCGCATTCCTACTACTGATGACAGACCTCACACTGTCGTTATAACAGCAGTGTCAGTTTGGAAATGGCATACTATCCGTTTTGATAACCTGTGTATTTTGTCATAGCCCACCAGCCAGGTTATAACACTAGCAAGCCATAAAACTGGTTTGAATGGTTACAAAACAGTATGATTATAGTAAAAACGAGTACTGGTCATTATCTCTAATGTTTTAAGTAAAGGATTTTACAGAAATGTATAATGTACATATTTTATGACTACATTTCTTAAGTTATTTGGATATCTGGACAACTGTCTCACCATGAAACCTTCACTGTACACATATCAGCACACAAAATAATTCACGTCCTATTTTAATGTGTCTTCCTGTTTCCGAGGAAAGGTGTAAACAAATATTTGCTTGCAAAATCTAGCTTTATGAGGCAGTCCCGTTCAACTTGTTCATTCCATTGACATGTCATAGTCAATGAAATATGATTCTTGTCGGTTAGCTGTTTGTGGTCTAAGTAATCTTCATTGAACCGACACATTTTTGTTCATTTACAGTTTCTTGAAAGACTTTGCAAGCCTGTGGTTTTAAGGATAATATCTGGTATTTTTATCCCTGATTTTATCAGTCAGTTTACTTTTTGCTTCAATATTCTGCATCAGTGATATACATCTGTATCTTCCGTCAACTTTAATTCATAGACAATGGTTTAATCTGTTCTTCGGGCGTTTGCATAGTGATTGAACCAAAGACATATTGAACGATCTATAATATTAACGCGACAGCTTCCTGAAGTTTCTGATTGGTCCACTCAGTAGTCACGTGACAAAGACGACAATCACAGGCGCCTGGCTGTAGCACCACGAGAGTTGCGAAAACATCCTTTGGAGGGTCGGGACGCTAAAGTCTCAATGTCATGGAGTTTAACCAGCTTGTCGACAGATAAAGGACACATCTAAACACCCGATGACACTGTATTTTTCATAAAGGACATTCTTCAATAAGGTATGTCCGTGTTTCTCTATAGTAAATAATGTTGTATGCACTTACTTTGTCCATTACGCTAGCAATTGGCGGGCCAGGCGGCTAATGCATCTGATGTTCTTAGCTTTATCAAACATTTCTACCCCTGCTCGTCTCTTCACCACATGCAGTGTTCTTGTTTGTCTTTTTGGCGAGTCCATGCTGCATGGTCTTTGCACTCACATGTTAAAGGACTGTAAGTACTTCCCCGGTCAGGCCAACAGGGCTAATCCGTCAAAGTTTACCTCCCCACGTGCAAGGAGAACATACCGTACTCAACTTTGGCCCACAGCTGTTGAAGAGATTACTACTAACTTAATGATATCAATTATTTAAGGTTTGTTTTGTTATTATATTCCGTATGTCAACTGATTTGAAAATGGGACTGTAATACGCAACGGCCAGTTTGGTCTTATTTTTGACATTAAGCTTTCCAAATTTCAAATTAATTACTGGATGGGTTAATACAATTAATTGTGATTGTTCGTGTTTATTTGTAGGTTGACATGACTTAATTGTGAGTGAACGCCATTGTCCCTTGTCTCTCCATCCTCTGTAGAAGTGACCTCTAGGAGGGGTCCCGACAACCACCCACCCCCACACCCCTAGGACCACCATGTCTCATCAGATTTGTAAAGCAGTGGAGCTGCTGATGCGCTCTGCTTGCTGCCAGACCACAAGAAGAAAATCCTGTTTGCATAAGTCTGTGTTGGCTCCAGTGGGTCTCTCTGGCCGCTGTGTTCTTGGGGTTCCTGTGCTTCAAAGACGGGCCTACAGCTTGGATTCACTCTCTTCAGGTCCTGGTCGACCCTCACTCAGTCCATGCTCCCAACAACCTCGTCCAGAGAGAACATCACCCTCCTCAGCGCTCACACACAGGAACCTGTCTGCTGTGGCTGTACAGGTGGGAACTTACCCTTGGCTCTACTGCAGTTTTCTAAGGCCTGGTGATGTTTTAAAGCAACTGATTTAGGGCAGCAATGATTTTGTATTCTCTTTGGAAATAATAGCACTGTGCTGCCTTTATCTTGTGTCCCTTGATAATTGTTTTCCTTAGATGTGCTGTATCCCAGTAGGCTGGATGTTAGTCCAAAGTTTGACTGTTTTGTTTTGCCCTTGTCTTAGAAGTATCTCTTTTGTGTGTTCTGATTTTGGCTGCATCTACAGTTCTTCAGTCTAAAATCAGATTTAATGTGATATTTGAAGTGCTATTGTGATGTTGCAATGATTTTTTTCCCTCCCATTTGATGTAGATATTTTTGTACACCCTACTAATTTCAAGTCTTTCAACAGGGCCAATACCGTCCTTTATGTAGATATGACTTCCTGGACCTTGGAGATGTTGAGGAAAACATACGCCGTGCTGAGGCCTGTAAAGGAATGAGACATTTCATAGTTGACCCTGACCTGGCCAAACTGGTAGCCCAGCATCTAGAACCTGAGGATGCTAAAACTATAATCTTTGATTGTAACCCAGGTATGTATCTGAACTGTGTTTTAGTCAGATAGAACCATGAAGTCCACATCTTGAATGTGTATTTTGTGGTGTGTAAATATTATTTTATGCAAACTAAACTATGTTTTTGCCTGTGGAGCAATTGCAATTATTTATTTTTTTTGCACAGTGTATTTTCTTCTCAAAACAAACAGTGAAGCTGTTACTTTTTTGTTTGTCTCTCTTAGGTCCAGGGGTGTTAACTAGGACACTGCTTAATGCTGGAGCTCAGAGGGTTGTGGCTCTTGAGGGGAATAAATCTTTCCTACAAGATCTACGGGTATTTTTAACATCTCTGACCATGTTTTTACCAATATGTGGAGATGAAATCTTTATCTATTCTTAAAGACAACTATCAAATGTCTTCCTCCACTCATGTAAAGCTTTGATAAATGATATAAGTTTTCATGTTGTAGGAGTTGGAAGATCGTCTTGATGGTCAGCTGGAAGTGGTTCACTGTGACTATTTTAGATTAGACCCCATTGGAAATGGAAGTATTAAAGCCCCTGTCATGTTCTCTGACAAACTGTTCACTGACCTGGGTATATCGGAAACCAGCTGGACAGATGGTGAGGAAAAAACATGTTAACACACATGAGCAATGCAACCAACTGAAGACACTGCTGCAGGGCAGACTTCACTATGAAAAGATTAAGCCTTGAGCTTGGGCAACTATTGGGGGAAAAAAATAATAGCAACAGCAGCAGTTTGTATGTAGCTTTATGATTCAACCCAACCTCCTGAATGAACAGTGAATTGTACAGGGAATTGTCCTTCTACATTGTGTGATTGTTTTTCTAACTGCTTGATATGAATTTCTTTTTAGATGTCCTAGTGAAGGTGGTGGGCATCCTGCCACAGCGTAATGAGCGGGGTTTGCTACTAAAGATGGTCTACGCTTTGTTTGAAAGGCTGTCTGTCTACAGATATGGGAGAATAGAGCTCAACCTGTTCATAAGCGAGAGAGAATATCTGGTAAAAAAACAACAATTTTTTATTTATGCACTATAATAATAAATATAAATTCATATTATATTTCATTTACTACCTGTATTTTTGAACTTAATAGGTTACTGATCACGTAGTATGACCTGGTGATTTTTTCCCCCCCTTTTTTTAAAATTGGTCTTTAAATGGATATTCTGTGATTGATTTTGGGGTGGGACGAATCTTATTATTTTTCTGTTTGTTAAGCACTTTGTGTTACCATTTTAGGTATGAAAAGTGCTCTACAAATGCAGTTTGATTGATTCTAATATTTTCTCCTTCAGAAACTGGTGTCACCGCCTGGAAAGATGATGCACTACAGGGCCTTCAGTGTTCTTTGGCAGATGGCCTGCGATATCGAACTGCTGCACAAGGTACAGTATGAAAGAGAGTGGCAAAGACATAATGATATAGCAAAAGTATTAAACCAATTTGATTTTCAAACAGCCTATAGTGACTTCAGGAAAAATCACAACGTAAAAACAAAACAAAATGTGTTTATAATACTTAAAGTTACCAAAGTCCCCATCTGTCTGTACAGGAACCCTGGGAGTCATTTGTAAAGTCTTCAAAACGGGGCGTATCTGGTTCCAAAGGCACGGTAAGAAGACAACAACAATGTAAAGTTTCTCAGTATCGTATGCTTGCCACCTTGTCTTACTGTCTGATTCTTCCTTTTTTAGCTTCCCAATGATCACCTGTGCCTGGTACGTCTGCGTCCACGGGCTGATCTGTTCTCTTCAGGCCTTAGTCCTGCCAATGCTTCAACTTTGCTCATGATGATCAAACAGTGTCTGGCTAAGAGGAAGGTCAAGCTCACTGACAGACTAAAGTAAGCACTGCTTCATCAAAGAACTACTCATAGTAAAAGGATCAAGGGTTCACAAACTGAATTCATATTTTATCACTACACAGTGGATTTTTAGAGCTTGACACATCTTTAAGACCATCTTCAAATCACATCACATCTGCTTATCTCACCTCTTCTGTTTCTTTCCAGCCTCTGGTCACCAGATAGTGGGAGTAAACTGTTGTCTGAGATGGGCCTACCTGAGGACATACTGACAGGCCATGTATTCCCAGAAGAATATCTTCGGCTGTTCCAGTTGATGGACAAGAGTCAAGAGTTCACACAGAGCTGGCTCTATGAAGAGATTCTGGAGAACACAGAGAGAGGGGGCTGGGGATAAATTACTAACAAAGAGGTCGTTGTATAGTTTTAAGACATAAAATAAAATGTAAACAAAATGTGCTATTTAATGATAATTTAATAAACAATAATGTAACATGCTGTAATGAAACGGACACAGAAGATCTGTACAAACAAAATAAGACTTAAATACTGTTATGAAGACATTCTTGAACCAATGAAATGATCATAACTTACTGTGCTGACGGAATATGGAGGGATTACTCTGGATCCGTTATCTATGACTTGGATTCCTACGAGTTAAAATGGGACAAAAACTCAAGCTGACATGGTTCCTTTGCTATTAAAAGTCAATATTTTTCTGCCATCTACTGATTTAAAATGGTTGCAGAATAAAAAGTGCATACGATGAGAAACTCAGCAGCGTGCCTGAGAAGGCACCCAAAACTGCAGTGTTTCTTTGAAAGTTATATTGTGACTACAGTTCCACTGAAGACAACCCAGCGTGATAAAGATATTGCATAATTTTCCTTACCTAAAATTCGTGAAAGCAGGAGTGGAAATGTTTTTACTGCAAAGAGTAATGGTTTGTATAGTTTTGTACATGTTGCAGTGGATAAGCTTGACTGTATAAGCTACGTCTACGTGACTTTGAACTGTTCAATTAAAACAGAGCAGTGGTTGAAAAAATGTTTTGTCCTTGACTGAATGAGTTCTTACATCAAAATGTTGCCTGACAGTTATTTTGTTCCTCAATAATTATTTAAATATGATCATATTTTGTTTATAAATGTTTTTCTATGGAAAGTTTACTCATAGTGTCTGATTCTATGCCATCCATGCAACGCAAGAGCGGCCTAATGAAAATACAAAATAAGAAAATAGTTTTAAAATAAATTTGGTTGATCTGATTGCAAATCAACTTGATTTTCTTGTGTGCTGTGCCTCTAAAGTCAATAGTGCCATTTTTCATTTCTATCACTGAGTCTACCATCCATCCACTGACGAAGAAGAAGATCGATGGCGAGAATTTGCTTCAATATGAGAACTTATTTGAGAGTGACCTGATTTCGAGGTTGTTGATGCATTGGCAGTGCTGGAACAGAAGATGGCGACATTTCGCAGCCGATTAATCAACAGCGGACAGTCAGGCCTGATGACAGCGATAGCAACGACCCCTAAACTGTCAGTCGGTTACACCTACAGTCATCACAACATCACCAACACATTGTCTGATGTGCGAGCCTTTGCAATTCGAACAACCATCACAGTCGTAAGTACTACTTCGCTGCCTTTGTCTCTGAACATGTGCAGGCCTATCAGTCTGTAAGGTAGTGTGTTTGATCAGGAAACCATGGGTTTATTGTAAAAGCTTTCTCTTTGCGACGTGACCGCCAGATGTTTACTACACTGTGCTAGCTCGCGTTAGCTAGAAAACAGCTACAGTAATGTTTACGCTAACCAGTTCACTACTTTTAGTACAGCTAATGGGGAGCTAGCTAGTCAGGAAGTACTAGCTCGACTTAGACGTTTTGTACTCATTTGGTAGGAGTCTATCAATTCAGTGCTTGAACTGTCACGATCGCAAACGAGCTAGTCTCCTGTTATCTTTGAAATTGTCAATGCAAAGCAGCTCTATATCGAAACGTGCTAAGTCAATTTGCCTTCTGGCTAATGAGACTTTGCTGTACGTTAGCAGAATCAGTGTCAGTTTTATGGTAGAAAGGAGTCACTTGCTGATGTCAGCTTATGCGTTTTTGGTCACTACCAGAGTTAATGTCTTTATTATCTGACTGGAATCATAAAAATATCTATCATTAGCGAGTTCAAACGAGGCCAAACTCTTTTATTGTGAGTATTTTACTGACAGTCATATCAAGCCATCGCTAATGTTTGGACAGAGACGTGTCCTGGGGTGGCCCTCTTGGGGCACTGACACACTATGTACACAGTCACATTTCATATAGGCAATTTATTCCTGTGTATAATTTCTTTATATGTATCCTTGTTTTTTTCCAATTAATGTTTATCAGCCAGTTAGATAATGTGCAGCAGTTTTCTCCCAGTTTTATAAGGGTTCTTATTTTGTGCTCTTACCTGATGAAACCGATATGGAAAATGTTTTATAAAACCTTAAAAACAGGAGAATATGCAACACTAAAACGCTTAGAAAACCACTCGTAGACTGCTGCAACATAGCCCAAAAATTAATTTTATGTAGTGCTGGGAATACACCAGGTCTGTTCTGTCTTTCCTGTGTGTTGACTGCATGCTTTCTCATCTGTCAGCTCACACTGGCTCTGTGTTTGGTCTGGCACAAAGTAGGATTGCCAGACAGCTGGAGTTGCAAGACCAAAGAGTTGCTGCGCTTCCTACAGCAATGATGGGCCTCTGCTCATTTATGTTGGGCTCTAAAACCTCAAACCTGTTGACCCCTGAGGCCTGTACTACAAAGCAGGATTAAAACATCTGGGATCTCTCCCCGTTACCTGGTTTGATTTAAGCAGACATTTGCAATCCTGATAAGCGGTACTTCGAAGCTGGACATCAACTCGGTAAGTCAACCCAGGGTTTTCCAGTCTTGATCAGTGCATGCTCACATAAAAGGGGTGGAGTTTGCAGCATCTGATCAATCACAAACTTGGAGAAACAGGAGAAAAACTGCAGAGCAGCCTACTTTACCATGGAGGAGCAGACAATTATTCTTCAATAATACAAAGAATTCAAACACTCTTATGCTGTTCAGCATAAACTACCATGGTGATTTATCCCTGTATAAAGTGAACCAGCATCTTAAGACAGAAAATCCAGGGTTAAGCCTGAAATTACCTCAATAAGAAAAAATCCAGCTTTGTAGTACAGGCCTCTGGTTTAGCTCTGCCCATTCTTTTGGTTTGTTGTTGTGGTGAAACCACATATGATCTGGTGTTGATACAGTTTATTTTATACTGAAAGTCAACCAGCATTTTCAGGTGTTTTCTGTGCATGACTTTCTGTCCTACTTTGTTTACCTTGTAAAAACTGATGCGTCACAGCTCCAGGATACAGCCAAAATAGAGGGCTTACGTATCTGTAATTAATTGTAATCTGTAAATTTCCCCTTGTGGGACAAGTTAAAGGATTATTTTAGTTTATCTGTAAATCCTGCCTTTGATAAAACAAATCACCAATCACAGTTTAGGATTTTTGGGTGGCACTAGGAGTAGGAAATCACAATTTAAAGATGACTCATGCCACCTCTCTCGGGTATGCCTCTGTAAGGTTAAAACTTGATTTTCCAATCAGTTGGCTGATTTAAATAAAGTTTCAGCTTCTGAAAGCTTGCTTTCCTGCCATCTTTTACAGGACAGAGTCAGTTTCCTCCACCCTTTTGTTTTTCCTTTTGGCTAAATTGCCCTGTCTGTTTGTCCCTTCTTCTGTCTTGTATTATTCATGGTCCCCTGGGGAGTTGGGCACAGACAAAAAGAGGTGCGACTGAAGTGCTGGGTGGGAGAGGGACCTTAAACAACACCGTGGACACAAACATTCACACAGCATAAGACAGAAATATGAGAGGTACAGTGAAAGCAGTGTGTGCGAGACTTGATGTCACAGTTGTATGTCATCGGCCTGCTTCTGTTTGATCTTCCATCGGGAGGTTTAGAGGTTGAAGTAAATAGACTTTAGACAACCATGTTAGTACGTTGAAAACGGATCCAGCTTCCCATTGAGGTGTGCAATGACCAGAGGTGTGGTCTCCTTTTTTAAATATCAAGAACTTGTGCTTTGTAAGGACTTGACGGTTCTGTTATCACATCTCACAGCTCACATCTCGTCATACGCAAAAAAGTAGGTATTTTTGAAGACTCAAGTCTGACGCTTTTTCTGTGTGACATGTAGTTATACCATACCTTACCTTGCTCTGGGTATGGGTAGTTCAGGCTGAGACCCACACAGGTAAATATACAAGGCTGCAGAAAGAACATTTGGCATAGATGTTCAAGAAACCAGGACAGCCTTATTCCTTTGAGGTCATTAGCCTCTATGTGTGTGTATGTGGCACTTTCAGAGTATATATAGTGTCTCCTAGAGTAGTATCACAGCTGTGTGTTCAGTTGACTGTTAGCTAAGGGTAGGATCCTGGTTATTAAATGTGTTCCATGTGTATATATTAAAAGTTAGCGTATTATTTGTTACTGTGCTCTGGCTTTAAATGCTATGCTAGCTTTGCAGTTAGTGACCTTCGTGATAGCTGTGTCACAGACTTGAATGTTGATAGCATTAATGTACAACGGGTTATTTAGAGATTCATTGTAAGGAGCTACAGTGACAGAAAAGCTTAAAAGGAGTTTCTGTGTCTGTCTGTGTTTGTGTTTGTTATGTTGTTGAGTCAACTATAATCATAAATTTATTGCTTGATTTACAAGTTGTGCACCTGCATAGGTCGTCATGTTTTTAAGGAGGTTAGACATTAGACTGTGCAAGAAAAGTATTTATTTTACTCAATTTGTTGTTATAGATTTTTTTGTTTTTCAGACCTACACCTGATTTTTGATATAAAGTGTTATGATCTTGGAAAAAGCTGCAGACACTATATCGTCCATGACTTGTCTCTCTCTACATAGCTCTTCCTGTATTCTTCTTTTCTCCTCTGGGGCTCACATTGTAAAGTATCGCTGTCACTGCTCTGCTCTCTCATAAATCCATCCACAACAAATTAACAACGTCAAAGCTGTCTTGTAAAATCCTCTTTGTCGTGCTCTCACCTTGCACTATGTACTCATTTTCCCATGTCTCAGATTCCTTCCAGCCATTTTAAGATCATTTTTTATCCACAAACTTGATTTTTTAAACAGAAAATTTCAGGAAAATTTTTTAACATGAATCCCAATAGTGCTGCCCTCAGATTCCCTTTGAGCTTAATACTTGCAGAAAAGTAGTTGATAATTGGTTGTTGTGGACACTTGAGAGTCAGAACACAAAATTAACACTTAATAGGGACTGAAACCAATAAAAATAAAATAATCCTCTTGGGTAAAGTTGGCATGCAGTGTATGGTTAGTAAATGTTTTATCAAGTGTGGGATAGTTTATATATACTGTTATATACCTTGATATGTACTGTTATAGTCATTGTGAGTTAATATTTCTAGGGATCCTCTTTTAATCTAATCACCATATAGATCCTTTTTTTGTACACTGGCAGGTTTGTTGAACACAATGTACACATTTTAGAAGAATGAGTGCACTTTAAAGGCATTTAAAAGAATCTGATCAAGCCTTAGGGTTTGTATGACAACTTGGGAATGATGCCCTACTTGTTTGGTTGTTCTCCCTTTCTCAACTTCACTGTCAGGGAGTTGAGTCTGACTTTATCTTCTTTCCTCATTCTTTCTGTCTCTGATGTTGGCCTGTCTTATGTCTTGTTTAACTCTGCAGGCTTAAAGAGGAGAGATTCTCCAAAAGGCAGCACTGACCCGAGGCTGAAGGTCAGCACTGAGAGGGGTTTGCCTGATGGATCATGGTGGTGAGTGTTGTTTCATCAAAGCAGAGCACAAAATATAAAGCCAACCTGTTTAGTACAGCCAAGCTTTACCATAGTTGTGTACTCAGAGTAGGCTAAAGTGACAAAATCATCAGTTAAAAGTGTTTGAGAAGTTTTCAGAATAGTCCTTGTGGTCCTCAAACCTCTGGTGATGTCCCCATGTGGCCTGCTTGTTCTTGAAGTTGAAAAGCAAGTCCTGTACAGGACTTTTTTTGCAGCCCTATTTTGTGAATTGTGTTGTAATTTCAGCTTATCCTTTACTTTCTCTCCAGGTCAGTTTGAGAGGGAGGGCACAGGAATGTCACACATTCAGTTGGGCGGGGTAGACCTCTGTGATAATCTACCTAACCCTCAAGCTCTTGCTGCCCAAACTCGAAACCTCAATGAGGCAAACACACTCACGCTCACTCAGAGTCTCTCCCCTTCACAAAATGATGACCAAGGAGGCTGTGGACTCATTCAAGAAACCTCAGTCATCAACAGAGGAAAGGAGGGATGCACAGGAAGGGCAAGCGAGCAAGATGGAGAGGAAGACATGGACGAGGTGATGAAGGAAGACGATGAGGAGGAGGAGTCGGAGGGATCAGGCTGTCTTATTCGCTGCCAGTCTCCAGACACACCCATGACAGATTCTTCCTATTCAGAAACCGGTAGGAGACTTCTTTACATGAAATCATCTCAGTCATGTCATAAACAATCAACATTTTTTTGCAGACATTTGGATCGGTTGAAAAAATGATCAGAAGTCAATAGATTTACTTCAAAAGGCTCCCTTTATCTGACTTACAGATTACCCATGAACACTTATACATGAAATAAAGGTTGAAAATACTTTCTTATGAGGCTATTAAGTCCATAAACTTGTAACAAGGACACCAACAAATCTAATCCTCCAACAATAGCGGTTTGTTAACAGTTTGTTGACCAGTGCAGGACTCACTTGTTCTTAGATACACAACTATTGACTGAATATTTGAGCACCTGGTTCTGAATCGCTGAGTGTTAGCTTTTACTGCTTAACTATGACAGCTCAAGAGGTGAGATAATAGTGACTGCTGTCACTCAGGTCAGCCTTGTGAGTGTTTTATGGGTGATCAACAGTTCTGGATTACAGTCTGGCTAATGGGTGGTGATGATGTCATTCTGAGCAGATGATTGAGGAATTAGTAAGTGCGAAATCTAATACATGTAAAATTGATGTAACTGTTCTTTGGTTATCACCGCCTCCTGTTGTGTACAAAGAGTAGTGGTACTCTTTGATGACCGTGTAAATATTTAGTCTGTAAAGAGTTTAATCCTTTTGTCTGCTCTTTTTTCTAAAGCTGTTTACCTTAAAAACAGGTACCTGTCAAACCCTGTTCTCAAATGTAAAGCAAACTATTTAACAAGTGTTTTTGAAAGTATGTTTTTCCCATTCATGTTCTTGTACTTTAACCTTATTAACAGGAAGTTGAGGCAGTAGATTTTTCTAACTGCCCAAAGTTCAGTGAACGATGGATGGACTTTAATCCTAACTCAACTGTCTGTAATGTATTTGTACAGACTCTACCAGTCTGTTGTACACCTGTGCTCTCATGAGTTGCAGACAGTTGGCTGTGAGTCATCCTGTTTCAACTCTTCCTCTGTGCCCTGTTCATTCACTTTCTCTTCCTCCTCTGTCTTCCTGTTTCCCACTCCAGGCAGTCTGTTGGAAACTCCATTACCTTTCAGCCCAGGGACCAGTCCGGAGCCTGCATCCCCTGTCATTCCTGTGGTCAGTCCGGATACCACATATCCTATCAGGCCAGTGGAGATGAGCCAGAATGATGTCAGAGTGGACTCTCGCAACTCTAACACTGAATCAGTCGTCCCTGGTGCTATTATCACCACAGGGCCTACAGAGCCTTCGACTCAAACTAAAACCTCAGACACTGGATCTGACAGCCCACCAGGGTCTAGGTGTAGCTCAGCAAGAACTACATACACCACTACAGAATGTCATACCTCATCCACAGAGCCTCTCTCCAACTCCATGGCTACAACCTTGTTAAGTGGAACAACAGCACCTCTTACCCCTTACCTTACCACAGGGCCCACAACTTCTGGTACAGAATCCTCTTCCCCCACAGGACCTTTAACTTTAAATTGGGAACTAATTTTAACTTCCACTCCAGTTCCACCCTGTTTCTCAGTCCCCACCTGCGCCACAGGGCCTATTTCCACCCCTGCTTTGTTGGAAAGTCTGGAACTTCTTGCAAAAAGAGGAGATGAACTTCACCTTCCACAGCACCTGCACCAGGTAACCTGTCTGTCTTCTTCTTACATGTACGTCATCCTCTTTGAGCTTGTTGTTACCCCCGCCTGCTCTGTCAGCTTTTTCTTCAAACAGACACTTTCCTCTTTAATGGTTTTAAGTTTTTCCTACTCTTTCTTTTTCTTCATCTAAGCTGCTTCTTTTGCACTAGTTGTTGAATCAGTGTTATCCACTCAACCCCATAATCGAGATGGCACTTTGCACCCTGAGGCATGGGCGTCTACAGTGTCTGTAGACACAAACACAGACATGCACAGCGGGGCGTCCTTAAGCCATGAGCACTCGACAAAAAAAAAAAAGCACTCTCAATCCTCCCCTGTTTTTTTTACACACAGACTTGCATGACTGGACATGTGCGTTATGGGGTGTGTGAATATTTCTGTCAGTTTGATTAACTGATGTTCCCACCTGACACACCTGAGCTATGCTCACTTTAAGGGCAACAGGTGTGTGAGGGATAGAGTGAGAGACAGGGAGAGGGGGAAGCACATACATATGTGTTACATTAACACATGTATGATATGTGTTCCTGAATTTTGTGCCATGGATAAAACCACTGCAGTGCATTTGACTAAATTGTTTGTAGTGAATTGAACAAATTCACAACAATAATCACTTGTCAGTGTATAATTCAGACCACAACCTCTTTTTATTAGAAGAAAACAGAGAAACAGTAGATGACCACATTTCTCTTGAAATTATTACCTTTAGTTTTACATGTACTGTATTTATTGTGGCTCTGGGTTAAATCAACGGAAGGGCTCTTAGTTTTAGTCATTCATGGTTTTACAGTGAACTTTTTAACTTGAAGTGACCATATAAAAGTATTATTTCCCTTGCCATAGCTTTTGTATGGGTTAACAGGTCTAGTCTTCACTCCCCGATTGGAGGCAATTATTTGGAGGTCAAGTTAAACAGGCAATGAAGGCTCAACAACCTCCTATGACTTACTTTTGTAGGCATAACCCAGGGGACATGGAGTGACTGCTAATGAAACTGAAATTATTTGCTGATGAAAAGTAGTGACCTGATAGCAGCCATGAGAAAAACAGCTCTGCATGCTAACTTACCCAAAGACATACAGAGAGTGAATGCAATGAAGTTTTCTTTTAATATATCATTTCATAGTCAGAAATTATTGATAGAGGGTAAAAATATGCAAATTTAGCAATAAAAAAATGCTGTTTAAGAGATTTCCTGAAATTTATCTCTTTCCTAATGAGTCTGTCTTTTACCTGAAACTGCTTAGCTTTGTCAGAAGAGGCCTTTACTGATGATTCTGATCTTTTAAAAAATGTTCTCCCACAGGAAGGAATCCAAACCTAAAAGTAGCATCTAACAACAAGCTGAGATCAAATTAGAAGCAGTTTGGTCCCTCCATATGTGCTGGATCTTAATATTTATATATATATATATATATATATATATATATATATATATATATATATATATATATATATATATATATATATATATATATATATATATATACAGTGGGGGAAATAAGTATTTGATCCCCTGCTGAATTTGTAAGTTTGCCCACTGCCCTGGGAAATTAACACACTCTAATTTTTATGGTTGTTTACTGGTTATAAGTATAGACAGAATATCAGTTGAAAATGCATAAAAACACACAGTATAAAAGTTGTAAATTTTTGTGCATTTTATCAAGTGAAAAAGTATGTTAGTATCAGCAGGGGATCAAATACTTATTTCCCCCACTGTGTATATATATATATATATATATATATATATATATATATATATATATATATATATATATATATATATATATATATATATATATATATTATACAAGTAACTAAGTAAAATAATCAATTTCTGGTGAAACAAGGTGACCAACTGTGTATAACAGAAAGTAAATTATAATACTTAATTGGCGCTGGCGTACTCATGGATTCCAGTTTCTGTGTTTTAGACTGGATCCCAGGAACTTCTGACCTTAGTATTAGTATCAGAATATCCATGATGTGTGTGAATGTTTTGTTTCAAGTGGTACATGACAGCACAAGTTGATTAAAAAGTCTGACTTGAAAGAGATTCGGGGAAATCTTGAGCTTTTATTTGAGGCTCTACTTGGTTCCTGCTGTGTACTATTCATGTAAATCCCCCAACTGTTTATTTTACTTAGGTAATAAGTTAGTGAATGAGATAAATAGCACAGAAAGGGGGAAGCACATTCTTGAATGACTAGAGCTTCTGAAGCCAACTTCATTAGCATGATTATGAATTCTTGGAGGACCAACAGACAAAGCCGCTCAAGAATACTCAAAGAATGGACAAATTGTTCCACCTCCATCTAGATCACGTTAGGGACACAAAAGATAAACGTGTTTAATCTCAGAGAGAAACTAATCAAGCTAGCTGCCAAGTAAAATCTCATGGGTCTGAGCACAACTGCTTATAGAGGTCATTCAGTTGTCACCACCCCTACCTTGATTAGAAATGCGAGAGTCTTTTGTGCCCTCCTCCCCCCTTGTCTGTCTTCTCCTTTCTCTCTCTCTCTCTCTCTCTCCCTCTCTCTCTCTCTCTGCTTCTCTCACACTCACTTCTCTTGTTCTGTGATCAGCTGAGCAGCATGAAAGCGACACTTGCTGAAGAGAGGTAGAGTGTCTTACATAGTCCCTCATTTTCTTTCCTGCCTTTCACTCTCCCTTTTAGTCTGTCTCTGTAAACAGTCTGGCTTAAACACTGAAGTTTTACAGTGTTTCTGAGATCGGGTCATTTGGATTTGTTCATAGTTAATAATTATAGAAGTCATTGCAGTAGTTGCAGCACAGAAACAGCTCTGTGTAGCTTTTCCACACTTTTCTTTTCTGTTTATTGGTGTGTTTTCGGTCCGTGTTCCTGGTAGATTTTTTTTTCTTTTAATGATCTTGTGTCATGTTCAGGAACCACAGAACATGAAGAGCAATTTCAGTCTTGTTTGAAACCCTTCGTACATTCTGATGCAATAAAAGTATAAACATTTTAAAAGGATGCACCTTGTTTAAAATTTTGATATTTTCTCTCTTTACAGATTGCTGAGGCCTTTGTCCTTCAGAAAGACTGTATCCTTCCCATTTTGTTGTGGTGTGTGTTTGTGTGTTTCCACTTTAAGGTTAAAGGTGGGGGAAGCTTATCTCCTTTGTACTTCTCTTGCTTTTTTCCTACTTGCAGATTTAAAAAAAAATGTATTCTCTCTAAGTGATCTGTGTTTTCATCGTTATTTTGTATACATCACATTTAAAGCAGAAGAATTTGGAGTGACTTGTTGAGGGGAATCATTTAATACTTTGCTGACTTTGCAGACAGTGAAATTTAAAAGGGGAGCGAGAGCTAGAGCTGAGAAAGAGCAATAAAAGACCTCTAGCAGTAGAAGGCAACAAGCTACAACACAGACCAGAAAGACACAGAATAGATAAGGAGAACCTGCTGAGGAGTAATTACACAGAGAGGAGAAGCCCTGGTAGCTGACCTATCTTATACTGAAGACTCAGAGGATCTAGAGTTATAGAGACAGAGGAAAAGCAAGGTAATATACTGTACGTATTCAGACTAAATCTGATCTGACATGAGCAGAACCAAATTTTTTGAGAAAGATGCAGTTGTAGGAGAAAAAAGCAGAATAGAAGGAGTAGCTATCCTAACTGTATCGTGCATGTGTGGAGGGTTAGTGAGCAAGAGAGATACAGAGAGAAAGCATTGAGCCATGTCAAAGAAGGATTGTGTTTTGGCTGCTCGTATCCATAAACATGAGACACTTTATCCCGGAGCGCTCCTCTGCCATGCCTCTGCTTCCTCCTCTCATTTCTTTTTCCTCATTTTCACTTGTATTTCTTCTTTCCTTTTCCTCTGTCTGCTCTGTCAGTTCATACACAAAACTAATGCTGTTTAAAAAAAAACTGTTGCCTTCAGCCCTGTTTTGCATCAGTTGTGTGTTTCTTAACTTGCAATGTTCAGATCAGCAAGCGTTATGGTGTATCCAGTTAGAGAGACTCTATCACCAGAGGGTATTGGACAACCTGAATGCACTACAGGAACAGTGGGGTAACACATACACACACATACATCAGATGCATGCTCAAATAAACGTGCTGTGGATTTCTTTTAGTTATCCTTTAGTTGCATCCTTAACTAACATTGTCTTTAAAATCTCTAAATAAGGACATAGACGGAGGCTTGTCAGTTAAATTGTCATGCGGGTCATATTTATGATTTACAGCAGGTGATTTATTTGTACCTTTCAAAAATGAGGATTACAAAAAGCTGCTCTTTAAAAAAAAAGGGAAAAAAAGACTAAAGACCCTGTGGTACTCCTTCCAGGCACTGCAACTTGCAAAACCTGTTGGGCCCTTTGGGGTCTCTTGACATAATATACTTCACTGTCATTGTGCTGACAGGCACAGTTGTAAAGTTTTAAAACTTCTCAACATTTTCACTGCAGTAATATAATTTTACGTTACCACATACTCTACATATTAAAACCAAGATAGAATTTATTTATTTATTTTTTTTAACTCTGTATCTGTTTGGTTCTCATAGAAAGTCAGTGTGGAAGGACTTCCTCAAACCTGGCAACCCAACATCTGGACACTCTGAGACACATCTGTCAGACACACAGCCGGTCAGTCTGCATGAATGTTATGTGCTCATAACTTTTTAAATAATGTTTATTCAGGCAATTTTTTATTTTGTTTTATCAGTTGATTTTTTTTTTATTTATTGAAAAGTATTTAATTGAACAGTACAGTCAGACAAAACGTTCTGCAACTTGCAGGTGAAATGAATGACATCAGTTATCTCCTATAATCTCTCAGTGGGTGGGATATGTTAGGCAGCAGGTGAACAATTTGGCCTCCAAGTCATTGTGTTCAAAGCAGGAAAAAGGGGGCAAGCATAAGAATGTGAGAGCGTTTGACGAAGGCCAAACTGTGATGGGTAGACCACTGGGCCAGAGCATCTCCAAAACTGCAGCTCATGTGGAGTGTTTCTGGTCCACAGTGGTCGGTACCCAACAAAGTGGTCCGTGGGCTCATGGACTGCCAGTGCTCACCAAAGTGCAGTAGTAGTTGGCCGGCCTGTGAGGTCTGATCCAGTCGAAGAGCTCCTGGAGCTCAGATTGCTGAAAAGTTTGTGATAAAAAGTTGTCAGAACACACATCACATCTCAGTTTTTGTGTTTCTGAGTATGAGTACTTCAGCTAAGCATACTGTTTGTAAGTTATGTTAAAGAGGGGGTATTGTGCTTCTTTTATTGTTGTCCCTTTGGCACCCTTGTAGTAGCTTTTTATGGTTAACAGCTAAAAAATCCCTGGCTTTGTCACAATGGTGTTTTAAAAAAACTCTTTTTTCAGCCTCTGTCTGAAACACTTAGTTTTAGTTGCTGTCTTTTTAGACTCCCCACTCCATGAACCCCCTTTTCTCTGATTGGCCAGAACTCTGGAGGCCTGTTGGGGACAGAGTGATGGGCAGACCTTGGTGTTTGAGGCCTGGACATCCAGCAATACCCATAGACAAGTCAAAACTCCAGCAACACGTGTAGTAAAGAGAGTAACTTTTTTCTAGAGCAATGTGTTTCAGCTCGTGACCTTCATCAGGATCATATTAAAGCATACTACAGAGTGCATTTAAGTAGGATGAGATCTCTCCACTGCTTGGGTAAAGCACCATTGTATGGACGTTACATCTCCCAGGCTCTCCATTAGACACTTACTCTACCCCAATCCATCTGTGCAGTTGGCCTATTGGCTAACATGAATGTGGATGCATATGAATAGACATCTCTAACTTTTTCACTGTTTTTCTGTCTAAAACTTATCCTCCAGTAGTATGCCTTACTGTGAATTTGATGAAGGCCACAAGCTGAAACACAAAACACAGTGATCTGGAGTAAAATTGTTCTCTTTACTACAAGTGTTTCTGGAGTTTTGGCTTTTCAGAGTTCTTATTTTTTTAAGTTTTCTTATCCCTCTCTGTGCACCCTGGACGTAGTTGAAGTTGTGCCTGAATCCTCCACTTTGCTTCTAAAGCACAATAACCCTCTCTTTAACTGTAGACTGCATGGTGGTTGTATTTTTTGGCTCCAAATATGAAATATAAAAAGTATTTTCAATTGGACTTTATTAGTAAAGACTTTGTGTAGGTGAATGTGTGTGTAGTAAATGTAAGAGTGTATGGTGAGTTGTGTGCGCATGTGTGTGTGTCTGTTCTCAGTTCTGCTCAAGTAAGTGTAACAAATTAGTTATGTGAAGCCCACTTTGGCATTTTTCAATATTTAATAAGAAGTCTTTGTGCGCTCTATCTGCCAGACACACACCTTTGAGTACCATACACACTTGCCAGGACAGGTGAAGAGTTTGTCTGTCTGTGAACATGTGTGTATGACTGCACTGATAGTTTAAACATACGGCTTTTTGCTGCTGCCACTGCTTCTGCTGCACCTTTAGACATTTGAGCCTTCACACTGCTAGAGTTTCACTTTGCTTGTACACATACACACACACACACACGCACACACACACAGTGATAGCCAGGGAAATATGCTTGTGCTAATATTAGATTGGGAGAGTAAAGAAGGGTCAACCGTCTCTAACATCTTCATTTACTAAAACCACGAGCAGACCTTCAGTGCTCAAATACATCTCACTGAGCCTCTCTTTCTCTCTTCTCTGCATAGACCAAGTGTTACAGATGCTGTGGTGAGTCGTTCATTCTTTCTCCTTTATTGTCTGTGAGATAGCCAGGATAAATAGCAAGATAAGGCAGAATAAAATTGAACAAAAATGGCATTTCAACATGTTAAATAAAATAAGTCCCTCATGTGTATGATTAGGTCAAGTGTTATGTGCATGTACATACAGGTTGAGATCATGTGATGTATCTCTACTGTCTTATTCCAAGTGTGCGTATGTGTGTTTACAGTGTGCATCTCAGAAAGCGTTGAGACCTACAACTGCAGAAGGTGGTGCACAGCTTCAATGTTCCTCAGGTGGGTGAGTGAGTATGCACATAAATACAATGTTGTGAAGTGACTGCAACATTGTATACATGTCAGTGTGATTTGGTCTTTGGCTGGTTGGAAAGTAAGAGGAGAAAAAGCTGTATAGACAGGACAAATGTGCACTCATGCGCTCAGTCCATAAGTATTTATTTGTTATTTTGCAAAACATTTAAACTAATTTTCTAAATAGAAATAGAGCGAAGACAAAATATGAAATGTTGAAACTGAGTTTTGTTGTTTCATGAAAGTAACATGCATGCTAGATTTGATAGCAGCAACTTGCAGAATGGGGTTAGACTTTGTCTTACTGTGAGAGGCAAAGTCTTCCCTGAAAACAGATATTGGCTGGGTGGCAGCATATGTTGCCACAAAACTCTCTTGGAGAGAGGGACCATCGCTTTGCATCCACACTGTGTGCATGATTTCCAAATCATCAGAGCCCAGGCTGCTTTCTATTTGGCTGAAGTCCATTTTAATAGGCTGGGGCCCAAAGAGGTCCCTGCTGCTTATAGATCATGTTTGTGTATGGTTTTCTTTTTGGATGGCACATCTTTAACCTTTTTCTGGATACATGGACAAACTGTTTTCACAGATTTTTTAAGTGGTTTGAGCCCATGCATTGACTTCCACTACAGAGCCGTGTCTGTTTTTAATGCAGTGCCCCCCTGAGTCCCAAAGATCCCAGCCATCTTGTATTGTTTTCAGGTCTTGTCCCTTTTTAACAGAGACTTCTCCAAATTTTGAATCTTTAAATGTTTCTTTTGTACTGAAGTTATCAAAATCCTCAAATTCTTTGAAACTTAATGCTCCGAAACACTACTCAGGAATTATTTCCCTACTTACACACAGAGTCTCTCATGGGGTTGTGAAACTCTTCCCATCTGTACTTGCAGTATGCAGAGCCTTTCCAGAATGGTCTCTCAATATCCAAATGAACAGGAATATTTGGGAGACGTTCCTCTGGGTGTTTTTTAAGCCTGACGTACTTTTTCAAATATTTGTTGTCTCTATATCAACTTTTTTGATGCATATTGTTAGCATCAGATTCCGATTTTACACATTCATATTTTTTCAGTTTCAACACTTGGTATGTTGTCTTTGCACTATCGTCATTTAAATATTAGGTTGAAATGAGGTTCAAACCATCAGAATCAGTTTTTAACCCTCATTTTTTACAGCCTCCAAATTCTTATGAAATTGGGAAACAAACGCAGGCAGCTCCCTCTTTAACTGTGTTTACATATCAGAATGGGAATCAATGCGTTGAGCATCTTTGGTTTGTAAATGAAAACAAATTTGTCTGCATTTTGTGTATTGTTGTCAGTGTAAAATATTTATTATGCTTCCATCATTATGAACTAGGGCAGTGAAGTCCACATGGACTAATGGTGCCTCTTTAAATTAACTGCACCAATAGATGATTTTGTTTGTTGATTATCTTGAATTTCTGCTCAAATTTGTTGTTTCTTCCCCCTGTGTCCCCTTTACTGCCTTACCCTCCTCCTGCTGTCCTCTTCTATCCATTTCTCTTTCTCATCCAGCCCCTCTGAGTGAAGACTCCTCCCACTCTCAGACCAGCTGTCCAGTCATACCTTCCATTAATTTGGCTGATGGGCGTAATCCCCCTGAGATGTCAGAAAAAGAAAGAAGAGGCCCAGACAGGTTATTACAGGGGAGGGTCTGCAGTGCTGGAGATGGAAGAGAGTCGGAAGAAGAGATAGGATGCACCATTCTGGTCCCAGGAAGCGAACTGCACCCCTCTCTTACTGGAGAAATGGATCAGTCCAAGCCCGCAGAGCAGCAGGGAGGAGATTTAGGTCTAGCACAGGAAAAGGAGGCAAAAAGGGAAGAAGAGGAGAGTGAGGTGGAGGAGGCAGCCGAAGCTTTGGAGATGGAAGATGAGGGAGAGGAGGAAGAGGAGGAGAGGCAGAAATTAGGAGACTCTGTTTTTTGTCCAAGAGCTCTGTCAGTGGAGACTCTGATTAGTGGGGCAGAGGTGGAGGTACAACATCTGCACCAGGAAACCATAGCTGAAGAGAAGCTACATGAGGGGACTCAGGTTTGTTTGCTTTGAAGATATTTTTGCCAGATAAAGAACAAATCAAATAAAGAGGAATGCTATTAATATTTCACATCCTGTAATTTATGTCATTGGTGAGTTCTCGGGTTGTTTGTATTACTTCCTGAGATTACTTGTGTTGTGAATTGTTTACCTGGTCAGTATTATTGACGTTTCTTGTGTTGATAAGGTTTGAGTAGCTTGAGGTTGTTTTTTTTTTAAATGCTTTACCAAGAAATAAAAGTCATCACTTCCCTTTTTCCAGATTAATTTTTTCTTTTAAAAAAATCCACCCACAGTGGATTTTTTTTTTGCCGTAACTTCAACAGCTATCACTGAATTGCTCAGATTTTAAATGCATCATTCAAAATTGTGTTATGTCAGTCCATTAGAGAATAGAGCAACAAAATGCATTACTGTTTCCATGACTCTGCATCGATAGGTTGTTAATGTATTCCATTATCGCTGCAGGAGAGTCCTCACCTGGACCAGAAGGCCCATCCGCCTCAGGAGGCTCATATAAAGCAACAGGAGCAGGCTGAGGAAGACGTGGAGGAAGACGAGGAAGAGGAAGATTACGAAGTAGAGCAAGCTGACTTGATCCGAGAAGCTGCCGTACTGGATGACATGGCGAAACTCATCATGGTAGAGGAGGTGTGTACATTGTCAGTTTTTGTGTGTATATGATTCTGCTTTGTTCTTCAGGAGAGAGTGGGAGCAGCACCTCAGGGCCTTACGGAAAAAAATCACTCTAGATGTTCCTGCAGTTCTACATGTTCATGTATTTAAAAATCTCTCAACTTTTCCAAGAGTTTTCGGGTTTTCCCTGAAGGTCTTCTAAGAGATGTCTGTAAAATTAAAAATTCACTTTAGATGAGAAAACACAACACAAAACCTTTAGACCTCTCAGCCACACCTTAGCTGCACTTTTAATGTGGTCTGTGTTTCTCCCAATCGTTTCCATGAAAAATAAGAACTTCTGTGATGCTAATGAATCGTTCTGGTGGGTGGGGAGGAAGAGGCAAAGTAACCTCAAACTGTTTTGCTTATTTGTAGTAATCAGGCTGTTTGTATAAATCTGCATATAACCTGTCTTAATGTGTTACATTTTGTCCTCTTTTCAGACTAAGCGTCAAACATAGCACTAAATAAACTCATCCTAGTGACACAAGTAGAACTGCTAAGACAAATAAAACTGTTCTTCAGATTGGTGATTTATTGATTGACTCTTTCAGGCTACTGTCTGTCTGTTTCTGCCCGTCTAAGCTGTTGTATAATGGGCAGCTTGGTGCCCTGTTGAGCTGCCCTAATGGTATTACCTAGCCATTACTGCCGTCCCCGGACAATGGACTTGTTTTTCAGATACAGGAGCCACATCGATGTTTAACACTATACTGAGAGAGCTAGAATTTGAGAAGTAGAACACAAAATGTCATCAGTGAGTCATGCCATTGTCATCTTTTTTTTGCAGTGATACCTTGTTATTCTGATGTAATCATTTCACAATGTATGGAGACCTGAATGTGGTTTTAAATCTTTGCCAAGGGTTTAAGCACATTCACTGGATACTGAATTGTTATCAGTTAAACCTGTGTGATAGAAGGTCGCAGTGACACATTTAGAGGAAAGAAAAGTGGCTGCAGAGATACAAAAAGCACAGAGCAGAGCAAAAGAGAACCAGAAAAATGGCCTGATTTTTTTTTTTAATCTCATACTGGATGAAGAGCAGCAGGGGACAATGTTAGTCACCTTTATTCAAGGAAGTGCTTGTTTGCACCCAAGCATTTATTTAAATATTAATACCCTGTTTTTAATTGTACTCATGTACTTACAGTGCATGATGCTGTCAGATGACACAAGTCTTGACAAAACTGTCAGGAATAGAGGAATAATCTTGTGAGGTTTGTGAGTCATGGAATGTGTAATATGAGTGCACAGCTGATGACATTATGACAGAGATCCACTCGCCGTCTACTTTTTCATACCATGACAGGAATTTTTCCTTGCCTTCAGTTAGCTTTACAGATGAACACTGTATTACAGATGGTGTAAAATACTGACACCTGGTGGATGTGGCTGTTGGTGCACTCTGTTCTCAGAATGAGTTTATGAAGATAAACAAATCAAGTGGATCAAACAGAAATGACAACACTTATTTATGTGCTCCTGTGCTTCTCAGATGTGTCCTGCCCCTGGCCTCGTCTCCATCCTAAAGAAGAGGAATGTTTATGTGGAAGAAGTGAAAGTGTCTGCTACCTCAGAGTCACGCCCTGACAAACCCCCTGCCAAAAGACGGGTTCACTTCAAAGTCCCTGATGATGGCTATGAGCAAGGTGTGTTTGTGTTTCTGTAAATACAAGCAATTCATGTGTCGTTTGTAAATTTTAATAAGCTGATCAGTTCCCTGCTCTGTATCTGCTCCTCTTTACGTTCCTTTAACACCTTGTACCTCTCTGACTGTCTCTTCCTTTGTAGATGTCGGCGGTGGAGACTCGTGCCTGCTTCTCTTCCTGCTGTGTATGGTGACCGTAGTGATCAGTGTGGGTGGCACTGCCCTGTACTGTGCCCTGGGGGATGCCCATTCCTCAGTCTGCCAGGACTTCTCCAGAAATGCAGACTTCTACATGGGCCAGCTACAGCGAGGAATAGCTCAGATCCAACACTGGTTTACGCCCGGCTCGTAGCAGTGAACAGTGTGGCATCATAGTGACATTTCTGGCCTTGCTGTTTGACACTGCTGATTCAGGCACTCCCTGCTACTTCCTGGGACTGTTTTTAGAGGTAATGTTGCCAGGCAGCCTCTACAGTCCCCAACGCTATATGGAGCAATAGGCTGCCTAATTGGCATAAAAATGATATAGGATCAGTTGGCATTTCCGAGCCCTCTCTCCTGCGTTTTTAGTATTTGAACATAATCCAAGGTTAAGACTTGAAGTTGTTGGTCAGATGAGCCTATACAACACTAGCCTGAAAGGGAAAGCAGAACAAAGAGAGAAGAAAACTGGAGAATGGAGGCCTCATACAAGAAAAGGAAGAACTGACCAACACCCCTTCAAGCCAGTCCAGCTGAAATAAGTTATACTGTAAACTAATAAACAAAGTTTAGAAATTCTCCAGATGACTGTAGTGGTACCTGCCAACACGTCCACTGTCAGCCAAGGATCTTCAGTCAGAAGTCTCCATTTGATAAATTACAGATGGCTGGATACAAACTATCAAAGACTCACACTAGATTCAAGGACTTGACTCCGTGAGCTGAGAATGATAAGCCTTGAGATATAAAAATGATAAACGCGTATACTGCACAACTGAGAGAAGAGGCCCATCAGGCATTTTACACCCTTCTGCATTAACTAGTGTTACTTTTATTGTCAACTTTTTAAATTCACACAAGACATTTTAAACAAACAGAAAAACTCTGTGGTCTACTACTTGGAATGAAATCTGTGTCTTAATCAACGTTTGAATGAATGTTTTGACTTTAATGTTACTTTGTTTTTATTCGTGGGGCATTTTTATATTGTCAAAAAAAAAAAAAAGATTAAAAGGGTTATTTTGTTATTCTGTAACAGAGCTAAAGGACAGAAGTCACATCAAACATGTCCAATGGGGGAAGTCACACTTTTAATGCTGCAGCTGTGATCAGAGTTATGTCTTGCATTTACAGTGAGCAGTTGTTAAAGATTGCTACATGAGCAGTACAGTTGTACTCCGTGTACCTTCCACCCCACTTTTGTGTAGCATACGTAACATGCACAGCAACACGGTGCACCTCTGTAAATACTAGCTGCTGTCAGGTGAATGTTTGACATGTTGACTGGTACTACATGTTATTTTTGTTTTGCAACCATCTGAAGCTTCTGATGTGCTCATTCGCCAGTTGCTGACTGAATGCAGGCTTTACATGATGCGATCAGATCAAAAGTACCCAGTTTTTATGTTCAATGAAAAAAGTAATTGCAAGCATACATTAGCTATGCACAGGAATCCTAAATGAAAGGGTGTCACCTCTTCTGCTAACTGGGTATGGATGAATTGCACTAATTGTGGTAAAACAGATTTTTTAAGGTACTTTATTCGTCCAGACCTTGATACTGATGGAATCATCTGAAGCACTGTATCAGTCTTCCTAATCCTCCCTGCGTGTTCTGATTTCATGATCCTCATTCACCTCATTTGGGATTGATTATGTTTTCCCGCCTCTCTTCTTTAGGAGTCATCTTGTCAGAATTAACTGTGCTTTTTCATGTCTGCTCAAGGAGTTAAAATCAGCACAAATCTGAGTCCTGGTTTGACAAATAAAGAATGAGCTGACCCTGTTTTGAGACAGAAGAAAGAGACTGTTTTTAGAAAAGAAGGTTTCAACTTTGCCTGAAACAAGCCTTTATTCTCACACCAGTGCTTTAACTTCATACCATTTTACAGCTAATGCGTCATTTTTATGTCATCTTTTACCTGTTTTATTGTAACACGTTTATTGTTTGTGCCCTGATGATTATTTTCCTTTCATTTATTGTTGTTGCAGTTTCCATAAAAATGCTCTGGAAAAGAAATCGTATCTCACAAAGGTCTTAGTCATGCAGATGTAAAAGAAAGAACTCAGAGGTGCAATTCAAGTGTCTTACCTATGCATTCATAGCAGTCTATAACAGTTTGAGATAAGTCTACTTTTCTTTTTTCATTGTATAGCACTCAGAAACTCAGAAATCAGTTTGAGATATGAGGTTTTTCCAGGGGTGTAAGGACTTGCAGATCAATCCTTTGTTGTTTTTGCACACGTCCTCTGGCTGGTTCAGACGACTTTGACACAGAAAACCATTTATTTAATCTTCTGGATTGTTTTATTTTCAGACAGATGTGTAGTTTAGGTGGTAAAAACAGGGAAGATGCATATTTTGCATCTGTTTTTAATTTTTTTTTCTTTGCTTAATTATTGTCATCAAACATCAGCTGCATTTTTCCTCTTTGTCATTGTTTTAGAAATGATCAGATTGTGAAATATCTTATTTAATTCATCTTAAACACTGTTGTCCGGGTCATCATTGTATGTTGGTTCATGTATTTTCTGTTATTGATGAAGGTATTAAGAACTACAGACAGTTTGTGCTGCTGCAGTCTTTCTCTTCCTCACTTTAAAGACATGTTTATTTCCATCTGTAAGAATATGCGCAGCAGGTTTCGTCAGTTTTCTCCCACCAACAAAACAAATGGATGACTCTGTGTGTGTATTGGCACTCTGCACCGCTGTTCTTGGCCTGATGAAAGGCATTTTATGGATTGCTTTGAGAAATTTTTCCACCTTGTTCTTACAGATTATAATATAATGTGGTTTTTATTTTGTGCAGTTAAAACTTTCCTGTTATGTCTCCTGTTAAAATCATTGAAAAAAATTTTTTTTGTGTGATCATTCTGTCTTTTACAACACATTACCCTTACACACATCAGTGCTCTCACACAACACACGTGTTTATTGATTTTATCCTCCCAGTCTCTGTTCTCTAAATATTTTGTCATCATTGAGTGTTGATCTGAAGTAGCAGAAGACATTCTGTTGACAAGTTGCAGGCACAGCAGTATTTTCTTTTCCTTTATTGGGGTGAATTGAAATTCAACTGAAACAACTTTTGATTGATCTGCAGGAAAATGGAGTAACCCTGTTACACTGCAAGTCTTTAGGACATCCTCACTCATTCTTTCAGTTCTGGTTTAGGTTAGAGTTAGGTTTAGGTTGATGTCAGGGGTGAGTTTTAACAAGCTTATAGTTGTGATACTAAAGAGCTAGCTTATGTTGCTACTGCTTATTTTTCTTTTACCCCAGACTTTATTTAAGCATATTTGGATTAAAAATATAGATTGGCCAAAAATAGATTATTTTAAGCCAGATATTCAGAAAATATGAAATTTGATAGATTCTAGATAAACTTTAATATTTCAAGCATTTGTCACCAAGAAGGGATGAATGTGGCTCAGTGGTGGTTTCCTCTAAATAGGAAAATCAGGGGATTGATTTTGAGTCCTGCTGACCACATGCCAAATAGTCCTTGGGCAAAACTTAACCCTAAACTGCCCCCACTGGCTGTGCCAGCAGTGTGTAAATGGGATAAGTTAAAACTGATTATTATTTTACATAAGAACCTCTGTCATCAGTGAATGTGGTGAGAATGTGATATGTCATGAAAAAGCCCTTTGAGCTGTCAAATGATGAGGAAAATTATTGTCCATTTTTTCTGTTTCAATTTAGGCAATTATACCCCATAACAACATATAGCTACTGAATTTTAATGTTTAATTTTGATTTTCTGTAGTGCAAACAAAATGAATGCCATGTATCCCTTAGTTTTGTTCAGAGTGTAAAGTTTATTAAAGTATTCACACATGGAAACACATACAGATGGATATTTGTAATTGGCCACATGCACTGTGAGCTTCTTCATTTCTACAATTTCATTTAGCAGATGCTTTTTTTTTCCAAAGCGACGTACAACACAAGCAAGAATTTAAATAAAAAGGAAAAACCTTAGTAAGTGCAAAGAAAAGCTTCAAGTTAGTTGGGCCACAGGTACTCTGTCATCCAGTGCCCAAAGACGCCCCCCCCCTTTATTATTATTATTATTATTATTATTATTATTATTATTATTATTATCATTATTATTATTATTATTATTATTATTATTATTATTTTGTAGTAGTTGTAGTAGTATTCCATCCAAATTGTAGCTACAACTAAAATCAATATCGGCAATATCGTTCAGCATTCAGCAACATTTAGAATCCAGTGTCGTATCAGTTCCCGTGTTGTGGTTTTTGAACACCGACATTTACACTTTTGGATCGAGGCATGCGCACATTGAGCTGGCTTAATGGTTGTGGGGCAGTCACTGCCTCACTGCTGCAGAAGAAAAGATTCCCCCGTTAACTCGAAACATTTGCGCTTATTTTTACCCGTAGGAATCTGCATTTTTCAGCAGATCTTTCAATAATTGTCACTGCTGCTTTTTGGAAATTAAATAACTAAAACAGCTCTAATCTTTTGGAGCTCATATGGTGCCCGCTTTAATATACAGTCTGTAGTAGGAATAACAGAGGGAGCTTAATTCCAATGTAAGGAATGGGTAGCTGTCTGACCGATACATAATTTAAATGGTGCCACTTACGAAGAGACAAGCTCATAAGGATTTCAAGGGTGTGTTCATGCTGATGATGTCATGACGCACAGTGCGTCCGCTACGGATGTAAACACTGCTAGGTTCACGTGGAGGGAAACATCAGCTATGGCACCTCAGATGGAGCGTTTTGTCAGCCCGGGGAAAGGTTACGGTGTGCGGGCGATATCCAGGATCAGAAGAGGAGAGCTGGTGTATTCAGCCGAGCCGCTGGCGAGCTGTGTGTCCAATAAAAAGGCCAGAGAAGTCTGCCACCACTGCTTCACACGGTGAGACAAACTCTCCTGACTGGTCAGCATTCTGCCTTAACAAGAAAAACACTGTGTAATGCGTTTTTCTTGGTAGGCTGTAGTTATGGCCACAGGGTATGATTCATGTCAGCTCTTTGAGTAGCAGATTAAACGCGCCGTTTGATATTTTTACCTCTCCCTTTCTACAAAGTTGTGTTTGGATTCCATAACCTGAAAATACAAGTCGAATTTAAAACTGTCCCTTTTCACTCAGATTCTGCGTGTGTCACCCTGCAACTAAAGTTTTTTATTTTTAGTATATTTTGAGCTACATAAAATCTACATTTATTGAGTCATTTCAGCAGCTGGTAAGTTGACCACTAGATGGCAGTATTGCTCCGTTGTGTTTTTAACAGTGGCGAGAACGCGACAGTGCTATTTAAAATGTATTATAGTCACAAAAGTCTAAGTGCAATTCGTGCAAAACTCACTGTAGAAGTTTCCGCACCGCAGTCAATAATAATAATGCAATGTATATTTAACTCTTCTTAAAGTTAGACGTTTGCAAAGCTGTGTTACTGTGGACTTTGGAAAGGTCTACTTCCCTTTTCACTTAGTATTTATTTAGACAGTTTAGGGGTGCAAGACATTTAGTTTTAGGAATATGGTTATTTTTTCAGGTTTGTAAGCTATAATTATTTGTTATAAGCCTGAATATACAGTAATGTGTAATTCCTATTTAATTAAGACCCCATCTTGTCAGAATTTACTGTGCTTTTTCACAGACCTTATTGAAGGTCTAAACTGTATGCACTCGCCCACTTGAATGATTCATCTAAATGTCTTTTTTTTCTTTTGCCACATTTCTGTACATAAGCACCAGTGTGAGCTTTCAGGCGCAGATTCATCTTTGTTATGAGGCTTTGATTCACAGCAGCCATGTCCAGGTATCCCTCTCGTGGTAGTGCTAAATGGCCTGTTTTTGCTGATCATGTCCTGCACGATAATCTGTCATCTGACGAAGAGTTTCCCATTTTCCTGCACAGCAATCTGAAATCATGTTTTGAATATGCACATGAGCTGCCTCTCAAAGTTCACATCCCTCCCTGAGGCAAATATCTCTGAGACATTATGAGTTCTGAGGCTGCATAGACAGACTGTGACACTGCTCCTGTTGAAACACTCTGTCAAACACACTTTGTGCTGCTGTGCCCCAACTGTGAACCCTCTCCTTAAATTATCGAGGTCTTTCCTTCTTAATGTCTTAATATAAAATCAGAATAGACTGGGCCTGCTCAGCATTTGTACACAAGCCACTGAGCTTGGCGGGATGTTAATGGCTTAACTGTGCCATGCGGTGCACCTGTGCGAAAACATCTGCATCATTATCCTGCTCCACTCATAATCAGATCTTTTTTCATCACCTGTCTAAAGACATTCTGAATCTGGCAGAAAAATTCAGAGCAGCCCTTTTTGGCTTTGATGGCCATATTCGTCCTCTGTTTCATTGTATTTACTGTGTGATTTGTCCAGTTGGATGCTTAATGGCCACACGACTGCTTTCTGTACTGCAGCCAAAGCCACTTCATCAAGATTAACACGTATGTGGATATGGCAAGATTTAAAAATAAAGATAAGCTACAGTTTGAAGCAATAAGAGCCAACTTCTGGTGAAGGCACTGCAAGGTGAATGAAGGGTAAAACACTGTGTATTGTATATGTTATGAATATGAGGCTGTACAGCAAATGTAAGATGAATAATGAGAGTAGTTAATGCAAGTAGCCTCTGGGAGAATTCATAAAGATGAAGCTCATGGCTGGTTATAATTTTCAGAGTATGGGAGTATGATCAGATCAGCAGCATCTCTGCGCTCTCCTTTGAGTATGAAATTGACATTTTTAGTCTTGATAGGCTTTTTATCTTGGACTGAGGCCCTGGGCATTATAGTAAAAGAGGTAGTCAGCAGGTAGACCTATTCTGATCTGGACTTTGAAACATGAGAATAAGTGAAGGCTGTGGCTCTTGAATGAGATAAGATCAGTTATGATATAAAAGCAAACCAGAAAGTGGGACAGGTACAGTTAAATGGCAAAGTAGATTTATTAGCAAAATGTACATACTTTCAGGAAAGCAGTCTGAGTTTAATGATCAAAATTTCTGAGCTTCAAATACTGGCACAAATGTGAGTTGTTTAGATTAAATTGGCAGGATGTTCTTTTAAATATGCTTCATTCTTCCTCCTTCCTTGTTTTTGACTTGGATACAACAAATTGTTATTCATTTGAATAGAAATAATACACGTGATCAGTATTTGAGTTACATTTTATCGTGAAGGTGCTGGGAGTATTAAGCTTCCTCTGTGTTTGTGCTGTCCTAGTATAGCTCACCTCATGCATTTATTGCCTGTGTGTGTACAGATGTCATTTGAGGGTTAGTGCATATACAATATGTTAGAGCAGCTTGTATGCTGTGTAAATAAACAAACATCTTTTGTACAGCACAGTGTGTTGAATTGTAAATACAGTCCAGTGTTCTGCAGCTATAGGTCCACTGACTCCAGCACCACTCATTTGTATTGCATCTGTGTGTCAGTGGGCAAACAGCATGCCTCTGCTGCCTCAGCACAGCATCCCAGCTCAGTGGACTGTTCATGCAGCTCTGAGGGACATCCACTAATACTTATCTTCAACTGTCCAAACATCTTTAAAAAAAGATGCTTCATCCCCAGCTGCTTCGTGGACAGTAGGAGAAGACTGTTGCTATGCAGCACTTGCTTCTTCATCTGTGTGTGTGTGTGTGTTTGTGTTACTTTCTCAATTACAGATGGCAAAGTCATTTTGTGTGGCTGAAGAGAAGCTAACAAATCCCTTGCAGGCGTGTAAATGTGGAGAAATGCTGCCACATGAAGTAACAGCAGGGCAGGAGTGTTTATTTTATGTAATCTGAATTCATTCCTTCAGCTGATTTCCTCACAGGCTGTCGGCCGTTTAAAAACACACACCAAGAGAGGAGGCTGTCTCTGGGTTTACTTATATTTAGCGGGAGTTGTTTCTGTTATTAGTAGTTAGAAAAGCCAAAATGCATTTGTTTATGAATAAATTTGTTTGCGGGTCACACGTTGGCATAATGCCTCACAGCAAGAAGGTCACCAGTTCAAATCCTAGTTCACCTGGTGCGCCTATCTGTGTTGAGTTTGCATGTTCTCTCTGTGCATGTGTGGGTTCTCTCCAGGTACTCTGGCTTCCTCCCACAGTCCAAAAACATGCTAATCAGGTTAACTGGTGATTCTAAATTGCCCGTAGGTGTGAGTGTGTGTGTGAAAGGTTGTCCGTCTCTGTGTGTCATCCCTGTGATAGACTGGAGACCAGTCCACAGCGTACCCCGCCTCTCGCCCTAAGACAGCTGGTATAGACTCCAGCCATCTCTGACCCTTAACAAGTGGGATAGAAGTTGAATGAATGAAATTTGTCACATTTACTTGTTCAGATATCAGTCAAACACATTAATTCATGTAAAGTTTATGTAACTTTTTTGCACACATGGTTCCATTAAGGTTTTGGAGACTTAGCATCATCTTATCTTATCTTTTTTGCATAAGATAGACCTTTCCATTTCAACTAACATTTTACACAACTTCCCTACCTGTTTTACTCAGGACCACTCACATCAAAGAAAAAAATGACATACAATAAGTTATATTTGGTGGTATGGCCTCTGTTCTGAGAGCTCCCTGCCTTTCCACCTCTCTGTGTGAGATGCCAAAGCCGGAACACAGGGAGAATGGCAGCAAAGACCCCCAGGAGTACAGAACAGAATGAGCATCAGTGACATATGACACTGGTAAAATCAGGCACAGCATTAAAGGAGGTGCTGGGGTGGCAGTGGGTAGAGCAAGAGGAATTTAATTTGATGATCTGGTTAGTTTTTAGCTCCCTAAATTATGGTTATTTTTTATTACAATGACTGGCCAATTTGGTATGTGCACCTGCCCAACCCCCTTTACACTCAATAACTCAAAAAACAACTTTATTCTCACACAAGAAGATGAAGTTATGACAACAGAAATCAATCAATAATATATTAGAACTATTGTGCCTCCACTGAATTCCAATTTTCATGTGCCTGAGGGATGTATGTGTGTGTGTATGTGTGTGTGTATGTGTGTGTGTGTGTGTGTGTGTGTGTGTGTGTGTGTGTGTGTGTGTGTGTGTGTGTGTGTGTGTGTGTGTGTGGTTGGTCATGTATTTTTGATATCGAGTAAGTGTCAGGAAAACATCTGCTTAGCTTCTGGCCGACATTCATCGACTTGAGTGTGTTTCGTGTCTTTTATTGATTTGATATCAGAGTGAAGTCTGTGGTGTTACAGTACATGTAGAACATACAGAGAGCGCACACAAACACACAAACACACAACACACAACACACACCTACGAGCAGCCCCGAGCAAAAAGTGGTCACACAGATGTTTTTTTTCCTGCTTTTCATGAAAACACAATTAGTCTCACAGCAGGGCTGAGTGTTGCAAAATGTTGTGTGTGTGTGTGTGTGTGTGTGTGTGTGTGTCACTGACTGAAATAAAGAGGTGGGAAGGGGGGGCATCAAAGTTAAAGTTAATTACATGCCTTGAAGGTTGGATGTAAGTAATGAGTGATAAAGAGAGTGTACACACACACACACACACACACACACACACACACACACACACACACACACACACAAAGCAGGGTTTAGATTACCAGAGGTCAACAAACAAACAGCCATTAGAGGTTTCATAGTCATGGAGAGCAGATGGGTGAACAGCCAAATTGGTGAAACAAAGACAGTTTAAAGAGAGAAAATATATTTTTTCCTTATCTGAGTTGAATTTTTCAACATATGAAAATTAATAGTGCCTGGTTTCTGAAAAACCTGTATTTCTCAGATATTAGTTTAAAATCTCTTTTTCACAACCTTTTTCCAGTCAGTTGATCTGTCTGATGTATCCCTGAGCTCTGTTACATGTGATCACCTGTAGATAGTTTTTATTGGATATCTGTTGTTTTTGATGCTCTGTATTAAGCATGTAGGGGAACTCTTATCACATGTTGTTTTTCAACATAGGTATACAAAGCCATTTCCAACCATCTGGTTGGTTATAAAAAAGCTAACCATTAACCAATCAATTTGATGTAGTAACAAAGGTGTAATAGAGGTGTAACAGAGGTGAGGTGGGCTGTGAGAATGGAACAGAGCAGTGCTGCTGTGTTTGGTCGCCTGATTGTGTGTGCATGTGAGGCTCTCATGTATTGATGTACCTCTTGCGCTTCCCCAACACTGTGACACAATGTAAAATAGCGCACTTGTGCTCTATTTACATGGTATTAGTAGTACCTGGGGACTCTGATAAATTGTTATAAAAGCAGAGGATGTCTCCATTTTTTCTTGGAATCAACCATGTCTTTGAATTATAATAAAGAAATTCCAAGACATTTTACCTTCCTTATTTCAGGAGATACAAGTCCTCTGATAATATTATTGTCAATTTATATTGCTAAATCTACATCCAAGTTAATAAGAGTAATGTCTTCATTCAACTTAAAGGCAGGGTTGGTAGTCACGGAAAACTAGCATGAATTTGAATGTGGCATCTCCTCAGGACTCTGTTTAGACCCCGCTCTCCCACACTCAGAGCTCAGAGCTCAGAGCTCCTCGTGATCATATGATCATGACTGATTCAAAACCACAGACTCAAAATTGGTCCTCAGCACATTGTTTTTGTTTGAACTTCATTACCAGTAATCAGGGTATAGGTAGTTTTTTTTGGCTTACTTGGATCCCTCTTGGTTATGCACATTAAATCAGGGCTAGTGCACACAGGTGAATAGTACATGCAGGAGGTGGGCAGAACAACAGGTTGGGATTTGATTAGTTTAACAAACTGGATGCCAAATGCTAGGATTGGTTGTTTTCCCAGGTTTACTCCTGCTGTAGACAGCAGGTATTTTTCACTGTATTTTAAGAACACATCATGCATTGATTGCCATCAGAACATAAAGATTATTTTAACTAGAATAACAAAAGTGTATCTAAATCTGATTACCAACACTGCATTTAAGACATTCAAACTAGGACAATTTTTTTAGCCCATAGGTATCAATTTGGTTTTTAATATCTTGAATGAAAAAAAAAACATTTCTGACTTGTCTGGTGAATGTGACTCATGTTAAATTTAATAAGACAACTTTTCCTTAAAATAAAAGCACTTGCTTATTTTCAGTTTTTGTAGTATAGTACTCTGAACTACATTATTACCCAGTTGTGGGTTTAAGTGAGAAAGTTCAAAGGTGGAGTGAAGTTACAGTAATGTGGCTGAATCTCAATCTAAAAGGAGGGTCTGTAAACTCTGGGTATATAATTAGTTAAGAAAAAAATCCACATTTATTGTTAAAAGGGGTGCTCAGCTGAAAATCAGTGATTAACTCATTAAACAAACTGTTTTGTGTTGAAAATGTTTGTAAACAAGCTGAGACTGAAACTCCTGAGTTACTGTGACAGCTGAAGAGCAGCCTGCTAACTGTGACAGGAAGGACGGGAGGTACCAGAGAAAGATGAAGGTGGAGAGAGGAGACACACAGTCTCTGTTGGACAGATAACACATCAAACACACACACACACACACACACACACACACACACACACACACACACACACACACACACACACACACACACACACAAACACACACACAGCTTTGATGGGTTTTTCCTCTGATTTTGACAGACCAAAGTAGAACTTAGATGTGTGTCTCTGTGCTGTCAAGTCGTGTATGTGTTTTTTCTTCTTTGTGTGTGTGTGTGTGTGTGTGTGTGTGTGTGTGTGTGTGTGTGTGTGTGTGTTTGAGATGTTAGATAATGGGTGGGTGCAGGGCAACATATTTCCTCTGTCAGTTGAAGTCTTTAAATTTGACACCAATCTCTCACTTTGCGTCTCTTTGGACCACACAGCATCACTCGCGCTCACACACACTCACACACGCACTGCTGAAAGGAGCAATCAACAAAAACAAAACATCTCAAACTTTTGTCTTATTTATAGCAAGATTTGTTTGATACAAAGTTAGATATTCAATTATCAGGGGGCCTTCATTATCCAAGCAAAAGGAAAGTTTTGACAAGAAGTGTTTGAACAGTTCTGTTCTAATTTCAGCTGCTTTAAAAGTCCTGAGCACTTTCGCCAAAAAAGCTCCTCCAAAAAACTAAAAAAAGGGCAAATGTAGAAAAGCAAACCATAATCTGAACAGTCACTGTTTGACCTGTAATGTTGACTGTGTTTCATTGCACGTGTTAGAGGCACGGACATATCTTACTTGATGCCAATGTCATTTCCTCTAACATCTATCTTGTATTTTATTTGCTCTAAAGAAGAATCAGCAAGCCTTTTCATTTTAGTTTGACTGTTTGTTGTATTATTTGCAGGATATTGTAAAAGTTTGACTCAGCTTAGTCTAACTTTTTACTTGTGTTGGTGCCCTTGAATTTTGTAGGTCCTAAATTCTGGCTTCTTTTTCCTAAAGCAGACCTCATTTTTACCTTTCATTGTGTCTGTCTGCCGACATCTGCAGAGTAGCTTTGTTTGCTTTGTTGCTCAGTAAGGTCTTACTCTATCTGGTTCTGCTGTACATGAAAACCCTCATTTAAGCAGAACTCAGCGTCTGCCCAAACACTTTGTCATAGCTGCTCTTCTAGTGATAGAAAGTTGGAGATAGCTTGAAGGTGCCTTGTTGTCATGGGACAACCCAAAAGTTCTGCTTTGACAGAAAAAATCTGAGAGGCACAAGGCTAGCAGCCCATTGTAGCTACGAGCAGCTAGCTATTGTCATATTACATTTCTGTTTCAATTTTACTCAGAGTTTGTGGTTCAGAGCATTCATGGAGGGTCTTTTTTAGATTTCAGCAATTTCAGATTTTTCTTGTTTTTGTATGACTAGCTCATATACCATCCCTCAGCCATGATTTCACCACATTTGTTTTCTTGCTTTTACGTTTTTTCATTGTGAAACGGAACACAACAGGGCAGCCAGCTGACATCAGTGACCATCCTTGTTTGTTTGTCCTCTGAAGTCACATGATCACTTGAGTTTCTGTGGGATTTTGTGTCACCAGGGCAATTGAAATTGAACTGAGAAAGTGATTTGCATGTCGGGGTTATACCAGGCTACATTTTCGAGAGCTGTTCACTGGATCTGCATATACTCATTATCATTGACAAACACGCAGGCTCACTGCTCTATGTTTGATTACAAATCCTTTCTCATGCTGTCCTGTCTCTATATTCCTTCCTGTATCTTTGTCAAACATTCAGCCCTCCTCCTGAACACATGCACCCTCTCTACTCATGTTTTATCTCTGGCTTATGCACACACCCTCTTCCCACCTTTCTCTCACCTACACACTCACACTGATGAGTGTGTGTGGACACAGCATTATGTGAAGCATGCAGATTGCTACTTTAGATGCAACCACACGAGGCATTAGAAAGAGGAGCCGGAGCAGATGAGAGGAGGGAAGGAGTTCAAAAGGCAAGTCAGCACTCCTCCTCCTCCTCCTTTCACTTCTCCCCTCCTCTCAGTTTATCATCCCATCTGCTGCTTCTGACACAGATGTCTTCCTCTATTTCCCACCTCATACCTCGTACTCCATGTTCTCTTCCACCAGCTCCTTATCACTTATCATTCAGACACTTATTTTTTTCCCATTGGCCATGCCTTTTCTCCCTGCCTTATTCTAAATGTAGATTACTTTCTGTGCACCTGCAGCTTCCCCTTCATCCTGCAGGTAGATACCCAGGTGTCTCAAAACATGTTGGTGTTGGGAAAACACACACACTAACACACACTCTCACAGCTGGAAAATTTGCAAACCGAGTGATTTGCTCAGCTTTAAACTGGTAACACACCTCCCTATATGTATAAGAGTTGCAAAATCCTTTGCATGAGTCCTAACGACGACAAACGTAATATTTTCTGGCGTGGTAATGTTCAGAATAACGTTGTTAAAGAAGGGGAATTATGTTTTCCCATATTTTAAACATAGATATAAAGAAACAATGCTGGACGTTCATACCAAATTTACAAACTTTCAAACTGAAACATCTTCATATTGAAATCCCTGAATCTGTTAACTGTTAAAATTGTGACTTTTAGACTATAACTGATTTCAAAATCATAGAAACCAAACACAGAGAGACTGCAGATCTATTTTTAACATGACAAATCTTGGACTACACACACTAATTCCATAAGTACACTACACCACACAAGTTTGTGGTGATGATCCCATAAGCATAAGATCTCACAGGAGCTTATGTGATTGAACCAAGCAGCAACCAGCCGTCTGAAAATATGAGAAGTACCAGAAGTCACGCACACACCAAGCCAAAAAAAAAGGCGTTTTCACATCAGAAATACACTGATTTACAGCCTGGGAAGAAAGATGTCTCCCGTCTGAGTCGCTAATTTCGCTAACAGCACACACTGTACGGGGATTGAATTTTTTTCTAATTCAGCAGTTTAGATGATATTTACCCTAGTACTGCCAGAAGGCAGCAGAAACATTGGTATGGGTCTTCACTATAGTGAGGACCTGCAGTACGAGGGTTAAGATCACCAGTTCGTCCAATCAGGAGCATAGCTTGGCTCACGTGTCTGCCGGGCGCCCTATGGCTGTTACTGTGGATACTCAAAGCCCACGTAATTTCCAATATGGCTGCACCAACCAATTTGCAGATGGGTAACGTCACTGAAGCTACGTTCATTTATTATACAGTCTGTGGATCAAACATTACCTCAGAAGGGCAATTGTCATCCGCTGACTGTCTTGATGTATGTTCTATCATTCAGGAGCAAAAGTGGAGAGAAGAACTGAGTGCTGCCAACCTTACACTTTATAAGAAAGGTTGGTTTGATTTGAGACATTTTAATGCCTCATTGTAACATAATGCTGATTTTATGTACTTCATTAGAACATTTGTCATTTTTATTTGTCTCATCAATGGATCAGACAAACAGAAAACTATGGCTTTGTGTATTGTCTTTGAGTTCTTTAATAACTTAACATGCCATATCAAACTGGATGATTCTGCAAATAATATCACAAATTCTTAACTATGCCTTCACATCTTATCCTCTGTCAGTATCTATATATCGGATTTTAGCTTTTGAATCGTGAATGTTGAAGGTTGTAGTCGCTGAAGAAATGGCCTCTCTGCTTTCTTGAGCAGAGCCTGAGACAGTGAAAAATGACCCAAAAACTGTTTGTTTAAAAAAGGTGGATGTTCCCTGTAGGCTACATTATGTGTGATTGCACATATTCTCCCATCATCATGATGATAGAGCCATAAGAGACATGTCCCATCTGAGGCCCCTCAGGTGTCGATGAATCATCCTCTAAACAACCATTAAGAACACAGCAAGGGCTGCACAGCTGGCATCTCCTTCTCTCTCTCTCTCTCTGTCTCTCTCTCACACACACACACACACACACACACACACACATACATATATACATGCAGGCAGGCAGCGGTACTTTACATGCCAGTCACCAACTAAAGCCATGTGTTGACGTGTTGTTGAAGCTGTGCTGTGGATGTCCGCAGCGTACTGAGTGGATTATCTGTTTTGACTCTTTGAATGTGGCACAGCTGAAACTCTAGATGGCACTGGTGTCCCTTCAGGAAGTGTGGCTCATTAGTTGAACACTCATGCCCACATCCTCAAATACACACTGAAACATAGAAGCAGCAGAAGCAGAGCTGGATGGAAGAATGTTCTGGATGGAGAAGAGCTCATCAGTCAAGCAGTTTTAAAAGAACCTGTTTCATGTTGCCTTCAATATCAGCAGACAGTGTACGTACCAGGAACCAGGAAGGACTCCAGCAGACTTAGCCGAGGAGGAAGTGGTCCTGTTTATCGAGCTTTTTGGCCCTGACTAATCAGGAATCTTGAGATTGATGTATCCTAATATTTCTCTGTGATCACCTTTACTTTGCCTTTACTTGTGTCATGCTGCGTTGGCCGCTCAGCCTGGGAATAAGAAAATCCACTCAGGCATTATCAGACAGCTCAGAAAAGGGGACCTCGCTTATTAACACACACAAACCAGAACACAGAGCCAAGGCTTTCTCATGGCTTCAGCATAGCAGAAATCACCCACAGGAAATAAATTAACACACACACACACACACAAACACACACGCACACACACATATATGCTGAGGTAGGCCTAATTAGACACCCAATAGCTAGATTTTTCAAATTTGACTGTGCACACACTTATGAATACACATACCTCTGCTTGTGCATATTAATGAGTGTTTTAGTCACTTCCTCCGCTGCCTGTTGACAGTTTTATTGTCCTTTTATTTATTTCGTTGCATTTCTTCCTGATTTAATTTCTCTACTTATTTCCATCCCGTCATTTGCATACAGCACTTGACTTACATCTTTCAGAGATGATCATTTAATTGTAGAGATGCTGTTTTCCTGTCAGACATTTTTTTTAACAACTTCTGAACAGTTTTATAAGCAAGCGTCAAAAACATTTAGCTGTCAGTCTAGAGGTGAAAACTAGGGGAAAAGTCTGCACAAAAGTCTGGTATGGGCATAAATGCTTGAGCTGTTTTACTTTTCAGCATTATTTCATTAATTTTATTTATTTCATTTTGTTAAATCTTCATTTAGCCAGATAGAAAACCTGTTGAGCTCTAGATCTTTTTTTTGCAAGGGTGAGCTGGCCAAGAGGTCAGCAGCACACGTCATAATAAATACAATCCAAATTCCAATGAAGTTGGGACGTTGTGTAAAGCGTAAATAAAAACACAATACAATGATTTGCAAATCTTGTTTAACCTATATTCAAATGAATACACTACACTTCTTTTATTTTTATTTTATTATCATTTTTTTTGCTCTTTTAATTAATTTTTAAATTGTTTCTTTTAATATGTTTTGCCGCCATGTGAAGCACTTTGAATTGCCTTGTTGCTGAAATGTGCTATATAAATAAACTTCCCTTATCTTGCCTTACAAAGAAAAGATAATTATTGTTCAAACTAATAAACTTTGGTGTTTATTGCAAATATTCACTCATCTTAAATTTGATGCCTGCAATACATTCCAAAAAGCTGGGACAGGGTCATGTTTACCACTGTGTTCCCTCACCTTTCCTCTTAACAACACTCAATAAGCGTTTGGGACCTGAGGAAATTTATTGTTGAAGCTTTGGAGCGTAAAATTATGTACCTAAACAAAAACTAAATCACAGAGAGCATTGGAGCCACTTCAGTGCTACCACTTCGATATTTTGTAAATAAATTAAAAACATATTAAAGCAACGCAAAAAATAGATAAACTTTACCAAATTTTGTTCAGTACTGTACATTCTGTCACGACGCACTCAAAACAATGCTTACTTACTGCGCGTGCGCAGTGTGAAGAAACAATGTTTTCCACTTGATGCATAATGCCTGTTACATTGTGAGGTAGTTTTGAAAGTTATGTCTTGGTTATCAGATTTGTAATCATAATTAAAGAAACACAATTGCAAAAATGCAATCTGTATTTGTAATTTTTTAAAGTTGTGTTCTCACAAAGAAAATTCGCAACACATATTGTTTTGTGTATGATTTGATTCAATCAAGAGTTTAAAAATGCTTTATGCACAACTATAGACTAGCATGCATACATTTAAAATATATGTTGATTTTGTATGTTTGTACACGCAAATCTTTTGACAGTAACCTTACCCCATAGTTTTTATTTACGTTTTACACAACGTCCCAACTTCATTGGAATTCAGGTTGTAGTTCATTTCAGGAATTACAAGAATGATTGAAAACATACAGTAATTTGGTAGTGAATTACAAACAAAGTGCTGAAAGTGAATCACAATATCAGTATCAAAAGCACAGGCGCCGGTCCATAGTCTCACGTCTGTCATTTAGCGTGGTACAAAAGGCTCCAAGAGAAATGAGTTCGGACAGATTGAGATCCGTCTGGTGAGCATTCCATGCAGAAGGGGCAGCAAAGCTGAACGCTTTTTTTCCATTTCAGTGGTGACACGAGGAACAAGCACATGAATGATGTCTCTGGAGCGCAAGACATAAAGACATCATTCATTATGAATCCAGGCATCTTATATCTACTGAAATTGAATTTGAGTTGACCCATGTCTCGAAGAAGTTGTCTTTGTGTAGTAATGAATCAAAGTGTCTTGTATCTAAAAGTCATCCAGCAAGCCAGCATGATAAACTTGCACTGTTAACGTTCAGTGTTTTGAGTCACACCAAATGGCATAAAAATCTGTTAATGCTGAGCATGCTGTCAAAAGTTAAATACAGTAAAATTGAAAAACATTTGGTTTAATGTCTGTCCTTGAAATATAAAGTGAAAACAGGACTAACAGATCACAGAAGATATCCCTCCTTGATTTCTTGCAGTTATAACATGTAGTGTCATGCTAACCAAGTAGAAAAGACTTTTCTGAGTAGTGGCTGAAGAGGTGCTCCAGTTGAGCTTCGTTAAAGGAAAGACTTTCACATTGCATTTGTAAGGGTATGAGTTTAGAGTTAAGCTATGAGAGAGGAACAGTCAATGATCTTCAGATTGCTGAAGCCTCTGTTGTAAAGATATGCAGCTCTGATGACACACCAAAGATAGCAAAGAGGCCCCTATGGAACTGTTTTCATAGCAAAACTTTGATCAGCAAATGTGTACAAAGATTATCATTTGCGCACATACATCCACAACATGTGTGAATTTTTCCACAAATGTGTAATTTGATCCTCAAATATATACAGATCAACAAATGTGTAACCAGACTCACAAATGCATACACGTATCCACAAATACATAAGTCGATATAACACAGACACACTTGTGGATTAACTAATGCTTATTTATGGATATATGTATGTAGATATGATTCTTTGTACGCATTTGTGGATCATTTTTCACAGTAACAAGTAGTTTTGCAACAATAGTAACTCCATAGACCCCTCAGATTAAGAGCTACTAAAAGAGTTCTCAGTTAAGAAAAAGAAACATACAGTTTAACATGCTTCTCCTGATGATTTACACATAAAACAAAACAAAGTTTGACAGTCTAACAACAGTTTGAATGTCTCATTCATGCCATAGAATATAAATTTAATCCCTGTTCATAGTTTAGAAGCTGAATGTTCCCCAAAGAAATTCCTTTTTTGGAGATGTTCATGTTAAATTTGAACAAAAATATGAGGAAGATAAGCACCTAAATTTGTCCTCCCTCAGAGATTTCAGTAGACAGTGATGAAATGGTGTATCATATCATTTTTCCTTTCGTCCGAGAAGTAGAAAAATATGGCAACAAAATACAGACTTTCTGATAATAACAGTAATCTTGGTGTATCTGATAAGTCATTTCTGATAATGATTTACTCTGCTGAATAGTAGAAGTGTTGAAGTATTTTTGGAAATACATTTTTATTCAGACATAACATTAAAGAAATCAGAGAATATCCATGTAAAATGATATCACGGAATGGAAACAGGAGTACGATTACCTCAGATGTCAACCCAAGCAAATGTTTGACAGTTGTCTGTAACATAACTTTAAACAGGAAAAAGATGGACTAAGTTAAAGTTTGGTTAACATGTAACTGTGTTATAATCCTTGTGTTGAGACGAATGAATGATTTTCCAGTCCACAGTGAGGAAGAGGAAATAAGAATGGTTGATAAAGGGCTCAAAAGCAAGAGTAACCCCATAACTTTTTGTTATCAGGGGACCACCGAAGAGAAAAGAGATCAAAATAAGAGAAAGGTTATGACATTAAGATGAAGAGGAGTGTCTGCAGAGAGAGGGGAGAGAGGATGTCATGCTGGTGTTTTAATTCAGCTTTTTGAATGTTTTTAATGAAACCCAATGAATGTTATTCATGAGTTCCCCCACTGTGGCTGGAGTCCTGCCGTGGACCTGTCATCCAGAAGACCGTCACTTCACACATCATCTAACACAGGCAACAGCAGGAGTGTAAAGAGAGGACAGGTCAGGAAAAAAAAGAGAAGGAGAGAAGAGCACAATGAAACATGCAGCAACTGAAGCAGCTGATGGGAAGATGTGTCTACTATGTTTGTTGTTCCTGTCTTTGAGTGTGTGCGTGTGTGTGTGTGTGTGTGTGTTTCTTTTATTTTTCTTTTTTCATCCTCCTTGGTCTAATGTAATTTTCCATATCTATACTTAGCTTACTGGTATGTACATCAGTGTGTGTGTCATGCTGTATCTACTGTATGTAGCAGTGTATGTTCTGAACCCTGGTTGATGACTGCCCACAGGCCAGAGCAGGGCTACTTCTGTATGTTTGAATCATGAAATAATGTGTGTGAAATGTACAGAGTATGTGTGGGAGTTACTTTCTTCCTGCGCCAGAGAATCCCCAGGAGCACACAGGATGTTGAACTTCTGAGCTGCAAGATGCTACTATAAAAGTATGATATTGTTCTTTGTAGTTGTTGTTGTTGATGTTGCAGGGCTGACTCTTGAGGTTCAAGATGGCTCAACTATTATATTGGAAGTAGGAAAGACTTTTCCAAAAAATAGTGTTTATGTGACACAATTGCAGTGTCCTTTACAGAGAGCAAAGAGCAATATATTTGTTTTTCATGAGCACCATGCAACCCTTACAGAGAGAAAATATTCAATTATGTTCTCTCCAGATATAAACCCTCGGTCCTGCATGAATACCTGAATCATGTGAGTGCTATCTGTACTGTGACACACTTATTCATACATTTGTGTGTGTGTGTGTGTGTGTGTGTGTGTGTGTGTGTGTGTGTGTGTATGTGTGCACGCGTGTGCATGCATGGGTGCATATGTGTGTGTGTGCGTGTGTGTTTATTGTAAATGCTGAGAGCTTATCAGCCTGGAGGCGGTCACCATAACAACAGTAGCTGAGGTGCATCTGTGCATTAATGTGGTTTCGTAAGCGTACAGTATTGGGCTGTGATTTTGTCAGTTTCTCTTTTTCAGTTTCTTTCTTCTCTCGCTCTAAATTCCTGTTTGTCCTTCTCTTTAGAGGAAATGCTGTCTCCCTTTTTTTATTACTCTAAGCACAAATCTTTTATCAGTTTATTTGACAGTTTTGGTTTCCATAGTTTGATTTCGTAGATTAACAGGAAACTCTGTCAGGGAGTAAAGAATTGCAAGTAGGGCTGCATGAGCACAGATAATAGTCATTCATAAATTTATTAGTTTCATATTATCTTAGTTTGAGGTAAATGTTTTGTTCTTTTTGCAGACTAGACTTCAATTGTAACAGTAAAAACAAAATAATAACATTTAAAAGTTGGAATCTAATTCATTAATCAAACTAATCATGATTAATAAACGTAAGCTGAAAACAAAGTAAAACAAATCTCAAAGCTCAACTTTGAGCCAAGCTATGAAACAGACAGGATTTACTTTACACCTGTTTTGACTGCAATATGTCATTTACAGTTATATTCACTATTTATTTATAATTATATTAACAGAACAGTTTTTGTTTTCTGTAATAGATCGTTTTTTAAATGGTTAGGCTAATTTTCATCTATGGTTTCTGGCAGGTTATAGCAGAGTTCATAAAGGTAGAAGGAGATAAATAAAGACAGATAGAAAAAAAAAACATCATATTAGCTTGAAAAAAAAAAAAATCATCCTCAGTAATGCCACCACATGCAAGGATGCATCTGGAGTGCTTTTTCTCAGAATGCAACATCCTATGTCTTTGTGTGTTTAGTATTCAGAGGCTCTTGTTCATTAAATACATTACTGACACTTGCAGCCCCAGCAGGGATCCTTTTTATGCATGATTATGTTTCAGGGCTGAAGGTGAAAATTGCAGCTTCATGATAAATTTGTGGAAATAAACCGACAATAAATAGACTCCATATCTGAAAGAAATGATTAATTTCAGTAAGAAGAATCAGACTCCTCACTCACCCTGTTGAAATTCTAATTTGCATCCATCTATCCCACAATATACATTGTTTGACTTATTATCCAGTAAGCACCTGAAGACATAAACAAGCCTACACTACTAGAGATGGTCCCTCCACTTCCATCTGTAGTGCCTGGCAGCAGATTCTCAAATTAACATTAAACTGAACATTTGACGTCATGGTCAAGCTAAAACATTAGAATTCACATCCAACATTTCTGTTGAGGCAATATTGGAAAAAGTGAACATTTCTTCTGGAGGAACGTTTTAACATTTCTGTCCTCATTTAGTTGTCCTTCTCAGGACTTTGCATTCGACACACCTTTACACATTAATGAGGCTAACTGCTTATGACTTCATTTCTTTGCATGGACTGCAGGTCAGGATGTTGAACAATTTACAACACTACAGCACTAACATTTGGCAACAGTGTCAACAGGCAGAGGTGAAATATCATTTATGCAAACTGATTTGGTATGGCATAAACAGATTCAAACACACCCCAGTTTTATGGCTCTTTGAAGCAAATCCAATAATGTTGACTACATTGTGATGTTTCCTAACATTCCCCACAAACTAACACAGCAGAGATGTAGTACAGCACTGGAAACAGTGTGGTGCTCAGCTCCAGCCTACCAGCCTATCTCCATGAAGGATTGATGGACTTCCTGCATCTGGCGTCTCTTGATGTGTCCCAACTTGTAGCTTGCACTCTGTGTTCATGGGTTGAGGCTGCACAGAACCAGTCTGTGTTTGGGTCTGGTCTGCTCCTATCTGCTGTTAATACTCAATGTCTCATTGTGCAAGCATGTGTTTCTTGAAGTGTGGGTGGCTTCCTTGTTTCTGTAAAATCTCAGCATGACAAGAATAGCTGTGTTTTCATGGACCTTTGTCCCAGAGAGAGGCTATAAAAGTACTATTGGGTTTAAGTTAGGAAAGGTCAGTGCAAATAAACCACAGGGAAAGGAAAGGAGAGCTGGTGAGAAAATAGGAGACAAGCAGAGAGGAGAGCTATAAATTACACAGACTAAGAGGGTGAGGAGAACAGCAAAGAGGAGTGTGTTTTTAAATCTTTGTTGAAGCCTGTGGGAGTCGAGCCGGACACACATGGCTGATGGATGGTCAGAGGAAACACTTAACTTCTGTCGTTAACCTGAGCAGGCTACAGCCATCCATCAGGTCTACAGTTGTGTTTTCATTTTATATGTCAGCTTTTGCCTGAAAGGTTATTATAATGTCATCTACAGCTTTCATATGCCCAATCTAATTCCTGTTCAACATGCAGTCTGATAAGCCATGGGCTAATGAATTTAAAAACATGTTCTCCATTACCTCTTCTCTGTATGTCAAAACCCATAATACCATCCACTGTCAGAGTTCATCAGCAGTATTATATTTTTTTTCTCCCATTGTCTCTCACCATAAAATACGTTTTACTGCTCATGAGCTCATTCAAACAAACCTCCTGCTCCTGTGCTAATCTTGACTCCATGTCCTTATTTGGAAATACACTCATACTGCAGAGAATTTCTCAACACACACTCTCTAAAAGTTAAAGTAAGGTACATCTGGGTCACCAGTTGTAACAACACATCTTCATCCACATGTTATAGATTTTTAAACCAATGTGCAACAAGATGAAATCAAAGCTTTTAGGCTCATCATCTGGCAGATGTGCTTCACTGAAGCCAAAAAGTGATGTTTACAGTGAGATAATCAAGCTTCACAGACAAGCTGTCCAACAGTCTGTCGCTTCAGAGAAATGAAATGAGACTTGTAGAACTTATCGAATAAAACATCCCTCTCATCAAGTGGTACCAGGTGCAAACCACATAATCACAACATCAGGTGATAAATTTTAGCCAGTGAATAAATTATGTTTTACGTACCTTGTTTCTTGTATCTTTTTAAGTTTTTGTGTGACGTGACATGGCTGTACATGATAAGAAATTGTTTTAACAAGTGAAAAATAACTTGAGACTTCATAAAGTCAGGGGAGTTTTAAGAGCTTCAGTAAACTATTGACGTAGCTGTTCAGCCGATGGCAAAGTGCTCACTGGTCTTGAAATCACATCTTAATCTTTGCTTTTCTTACAAGCTTGCACCAAAACCAAACAGGCAAACGCATCTGACATGATGAAAAGATTAGCTGCTGAATTTGACATTTAAATGACTGCTCAGATGGCACGTAAATAGCATGGTGCACAACACTGAAGTATATTGTCTAAAATTTAAGTCATTCCTCACACTTGGCACTAAATTACAAAATTCAAGTTGGCCTAGTGGAATAAATGGAAAAAATGGAGTGGAGATGACATAAAGGTGGAAATGTGATTACTTGCATCAGTAGCTGATAAGTGAGTTAAAGTATAGATGCTTCTTTACACTGTTATCACACTTCTTTGTGCATCCATTGTGGAAAATATGCAACGTAGGGGTAACAGTACCGTACGAACCCAGGCAGCAATCTCTGGTCTTAAAATATGAAGCCAATGCAGGACTGCGGTTCTTCAAGAGTCCACTTGAAGCTGGTTGCAGAAACACTGCAAAGCATATATTTAGCCATAAGCACCAATTCAAAAAAATCCAATCTTGGAGAAAATATCATTTCTCCACACACTTCCAATATCATTGGAGGTGTGTGGAGGTGAATTCCTTTTTAATCAGTCATTTTCAAAGTTACTGAACATTACAGTTTTGTTCACATAAGGGCATGGCTGACTTTACTGACAGACGGGCACACAGTAACTGTCTGAAAAGACGCAAAGGGCCCACCTCTTTGAGTTATCCCAATTGGAACAAAGCTAGGTTGTATTCAGTATTCTCAATATGGCCCAATAGGGGCTTCAAAACTCGGTATAAGAAACAGAGGGTGACATCACGATGTATGTCAGTCTACATCCTTAATATAAAATGCAAAGCCTGCTGGAGCTTCATGGCTCAGACTTTGACTCCCAAAGACTTGCCCAGTCTGCCCTAGTGCTTGTTGGAGGTCACAGTCTGATCGAGCCCACAGAAAAGCATCTTCTCCTTAAAGTAAGGCTGCAACTCTGAAGTCTTCAAGCCTGACTTTCTTGAGACCCTGTCCATGAAAATGAAAAACAGCATCAGTTGCAATGGCACATCCACTGGGGAATGTGTTTGACTTTGTAGTGACGATAGCAACAGACCTTGGCCAAGCTGAGATGTCACAACATTATGCGCTGGCTTCCCCTGAAGGCCTGCCTCTGGCAGGATAGGCGCGCTTGGTGACTGGGACTGGCAGGGACCTGTGTGTGCTGATCCCTGGCATCACAAAGCAGAGGGTAGAGCAACAAAGCCCTCCAGCAGGGAAGAACAGCTGAAAAGAAACATCTGTGAAGACAGCAAAACATCTGTTGACAGATGTCCAAGACAGGTAACATCCACGCCTAGAGGAATGAATCTGTCGTCTTGAATAAGGGCATGGATGATCTGATTATTTTATATTCAACATGTCACTTGTCAGTGAGATCTTTGATAGATTTATGTTCTTAGTAGCTTTTCAAAACATTTACTGTGAGCGCATCATGTGCTTTATGCACACTATATATACATAGATTGTTTTTGCATTACACAAGTATAGCAAAATTGGGCTGAGCTACTGTGACGTGTGTGTGTGTGTGTGTTTGTTGTGTGTTGCGATGCCCTCTCTAGTGGCTGTAATTGGCAGCATGAAGTAGACAGACTCTGCTGTGCGCTGGCTTGTTATCACACTGACGGGCAAACTGGAAAAGACAGCAGTGTCACTCCAAGAAACACAGCAGACCATGGAGGCACAAACGATATGTAGGCACACAAAAAAAGGACACACACATAAAGTGGACATGCACAGCAAACACACACAAGTGCTCAGACACATGCAAGTGCCTTGATACTAACAGCATGTGACAGTGAGGAGAGTGTGGCTAATGTACGGCTCTTAGACGATCTCAAAGACGATGGGGAGGTAGATAAGCAAGATAATGGATGCCTACAGCTTGAGGAAGCAAAGAGAAGCGATCAGGCAAGGTCGCAGCGTGGGTCAAGGTCAAGACATTGTCAGGAATGGTAAAGCCTGCCTTAAAATTGTCTGTTCATGCAGCTGCTGAACATTTTTTACTCAGACACTAAAGTGGTGTGAAAGAAATGAAATTGATAGAAACTTCAGTAATGAATAGAGTTCAGGTCGAACTCCAGACTGATGACTCATGGACATTTGGAGCATTAATACATATCTGTCCCTGGCCTTCACTTTTTGATAAAAGTGATTTACCCTTTAAGTCATTTTGTTTGCTGTGAGCATGGTTTGACATATTGTTTTGTAAAGTCAGCTGAAACATCGTTCTCTCTCCTCCTCTGTCTAGATGTGAGACCTTGTTGAGGTGCTCTCAGTGCAAGTTGGCTCGCTACTGCAACACCACCTGCCAGGTACTGTACTGAACTTGTGTGTGTAGATGAGTGTACGTATTTTTGTCTCTCTGTTGATATTCTTCTCTCGCTTCAGAAACAAGCATGGTCCAGCCATAAGAGAGAGTGTAAATGCCTACGAAGCCTCCTGCCGAGAATTCCCACTGACTCTGTCCGTCTGGCTGCAAGGATCATCTTTGCTTCAGTACGCCATGATGTTTTTCACTGTCACACACAGGAAGCAAAGTGCCAAAACAAAAAGCGTTTTATTCATTTTGATTTTAAAGAGTTTAGAAAAAAAAATCTGTTTTCAATAAGTGCCAAAGCAAACTGCTTTTCAAAGTGCCTGAGAGATTCACTCTTTCAAGGACAGAATCCGGCAATAATAGCTTCAAGAAGAAACAATGAAGAGTAAAGCCAAATAAAAGCAAACATACATCTTATTCATGCCAATAACATGTGTACTATCTGTCCTTCTTTTTCCTTCTAGTTAAATCCATCTCAGAGTAGTCGTGAGGAGCTCTACCCTTTGGAGGAGCATGAAACACGTAGGTATCTGTGTGTGTGTGTGCGTGCTTTGCCCGAGTCTAATGTCACGTCAGTAAATTAAAGGTACTCATTTGAGTTTTTGTCCATTATGTCAAAGCAAACATGCAGAGAGACTTTTACAGGGAAAAAGTTGACAAATGATTGTTTTTAAATGACTTCTTACAGACCTGAGCTCCATGTCTGAGCACAAGAAACAAGGTCTTTCTCAGCTGGCATCCATGTTAGAGCTCTACCTGCAACCAGAAATGCCTCACCTGGCACAGGAAATGGTATCAGCACTGCCTCCTTCCTGCCAAGAGCCGCTCAACCTTATTGCAAAGGTACACTAAATCCATGTAAGCATAGGCTGAATATCCTAGTGTTCACTTTTCATATACACACACACACACACACACGTTGATAACTTGGCACATAAATGCATAAGTGGAAACAGACACACGTGCATACATATACAAGAAAATCAGACAAGAAACTGTTTATTGCTTTCAGCATCTCCTGCTGCTTTTGGATGGCCCACAACATATGTCTAAGATCTTCCTGGCACCTATGATTAGGTCCTCGTGTGTGTGTGTGTGTGTGTGTGTGTGTGTGTGTGTGTGTGTGTGTGTGTGTGTGTATTCCCAGAACAACCTCAGGTCTAATTCTCTTAAAACACACCAGCTGCCTTCAAAAGAACTGAATGTGTGTGGTGTGGTTGTGTTTGTCTACCCCTGTTATCTGTTAGCTTGTGTGACTCCTCTTTAAGGTTTTGCTGCCTTAAGGAGTTCGTTTCCCAAGAGATCTGTGTGTTTTCTGTTTTTTTTTTCCCCCAATGACCGAATGAGTAAGGTTGATTAATTCAAAGCAGCTTGGCAAAGGAACTACAAGTGTTTCCATAAAACCATAAAACATGAAAGTCACAGATGTGTAATACTCTGTTGTAAACATGAGGGACTATGACATGGAGGTCTTACACTCAAAGCAGTAAACCATCGTTTTTACCTCTCAGGATTGTTCCCAGTCCAAAACCAGGTCGGACTTAATTTGTGATTCCAAAATCTGCTCGACAAAGGGCACCTTGGGAAGAGACCAGTGTAGCAACATATGAAAAGATAACTTTTTAAATGAGGTGATCCATTTACTTGTGTCACTGTAAGCATGTTGGCAGGAGAGCATCTGATGGTGCAACTTGTACTTGATCACGGCTGCTGAAAAGAAAACACTTTAAAGCTTAACTTTGATTCAAGATGATCAGAAAATCTCAAAGAACTTCAAGTGTTTTACCAACACATAACATGTTTTTTTAGGAAGTTGGAGAGTGCGAATCTTCTTTAAGATATGCACATGCATGTTTTCTGCTCATGAGTTTGAGTGTGCACGCATGGGATTGGATTGCGAAGCTGGGAAAAAGTGCTGATTGAACGTGGATCAAGATTCCGATGGGAATTTTGCTGCAAACGGTGGAAGATAAAGCGAGCGAACATTATTGAGTGGATTAAAAAAAAAAGGAGAAAGGGAGGAAGAGCTGAGAAAAAAGAGAGGGGAACAGAGAGAGATGAGAGAGGAAGGAGAGAGTAAGAATCTTCAAGATGCTACAGAGAGAGCTTTAAAGAGAGCAGGAACTGCACAGAGTATGTTACTACATGACACGTTAATAGAAAATGAAGGACTAGGTTTGTAAAGTTATGACAGCTGCTCTCTGAAAATGAGTTTGTCATTTTACATAAATTGTCACATGGTAATACCTTTTACAAATGAGAGCTGAGGGAATGAGATTTTAATCATTTGGCAGTCAGAGTGATGGCATGTCTGCAGTGGTTCCACTGCAGCTCTGAGCCTAAGATAGACAGAGAAATAATTCTGTGGTATCAGTGTTCTTTAGAAGAAAGAATCAGTAAGTCTTGACCTATTTCATTCAGTTTTAATTTGCTGTTTCAGTTGAGTTCATCTGTGTTTGTGTGTGGCTTCATGCATAGTAATTCAGAAGTGAAAACAATCTCATACTGACACAAAACCTATTACGGCCAGTAGGGCAAATCCTTCCTACCCACACTCAGACACTGCAGTGTTTACTGGCTGAGGCGAGACACCATATAATCCTATTATACAGCTGTAAGGCTGCTGCTGCTACAATAACTTCAGTGATGTTGTGCTGCTGGACTCACAGTGTGTCTTTTGGTTGAGCACTGGATGAATGGAAGAAGTGACTTACAAAAACCATAGGTCTCTATCTGTCTCAGTGTGATTGAACATCATCAAAGAAAGGGTTTGGAGGTGTAGAGCTATGTGTAGAGGCCTCTTTGATCAGGTGGAGGCTTTAAAGCACATGTAGTGTAAATCCTTTGAGTCTACAGGGTCTTGAAAAACAAGGTTGTAACTGTAATCAGTCTCACTCTTGGTCAGTTTTAAAGCTGTGCAGATTCACTCTAATCCCCCACGTCTGATGTTATTGGGTGTCACTCTTGTGTCTTCACAGCCAGTCACACCATTTTTAATATCAGTTTTATTCAGATATGTAACAGCCTCTACATGAGAAGACATCTGGGCTTCACATTTTTTTCACTCAATTTGTTCTCTTGGCAACATTTCCCTTAAAGGGACTGTGACGACTTTCTAAATGATCTCGAAAAAGTCTCACTTCTAGATATATACCTGATTGTAATCCACAAAACTTAAAATGAGATTATCAGTACCAATATAGGTTATTTCTAAATGACACGGTCGAGTCAGACAGAACCGGCTGACGAAGTTTAGCATTGAGAAGAGAGATCTGTGTTTTTCTCTGCTGTAAACAATCTCTAGGTTTTATGTTGTATCGATGGTGGACACTGGAGCTGGACTGGCATTAATACAAAGGACAGAAGCATGAGCTAAAGGCTTTCTGTGACAATGTCCATTCCAACCTACATGCAGCAGTTATTCTGCAGTGATCTGATCAAACTTCTGTCAATAAGATGAAGAGTGAGGTTGCGTTAGCTCTGCTTGGTAGATGAGCAGGACATAAGGATTCACAGACGTTACAAGTTAGCCTACAGATGCATCTCAGAGCACCAGTCAGGGAGTAATGCTAAATACAGCCATCTACTAAACTTCAGTACAAACTGACAACGTTAACTTGTTGTCACATCTCAAACACTACCTCTGTAACTGTTGATAGAAACATTACTTAGTTGCGTTGTATCCAGTAAAATGAAGGTCCGACCTCCAATCATGTTTCAAAACAAAACACATGCCTTGTTAAGAGCCATGTCATCACGACAGTGTGCGTGTGAATGTGTCGCTGCAGTTTGTTTAAAAGTGATAGTCCTTACAGCCCCTTTAAGGTTATAGTCCCTGATGCTGATGACTGCCAAACAATGTTTTCAGACTAAAGGATGAAGTCATGGTGTCTGTTTCCACATACAATGACACAGATCCACATATCCATCAAATGTGATGATGAATGATCTACAATCAGAAAGATAAATCTCTAGCTTTTGCATAACTGAGCTACAAGTAAGTTACCTTAATGTATAATTTATAAGAAATATTGGGACACCTGAATAAAGGAGATTAAATTCAATATATTACCCACAGAACAGTCTTATTAAACTATTCTTTTGGGTCAGCTTATGCAAATGTGTCAATGATTTAATCTGCTTTTTTATCCTGAGGTACATCTCAACAGCATATTTAAAAAAATAATTGTATTATCAGCTGGGAAGGCTCCAGCCACCCGTGACCCTGAACAGGATAAGCGGTATAGGAGATGAATGAATGAATACTCATACTACCTTATTCCTTCTTGTCTAAGTCTTTATGATTAGATCTGTTGTTGTCAGTGTTATTTCCTCCTGTCTATTTTGTAAGAAATCTTTGAATATATTTTTTTTACCCTGTGGAAGGTGCTGTGCAAGTAAATTTGAGTTGAGTTCACTGTGCATGCCAAAATTGAGATAACATCTTAAAATTGGCTAACTGCTGTGTGAGCAACAAAAAGAGCCTTCCTGCTGCCAACAGCCAGTAAAAGGCAGCCAGTTACAAACCAAGTGATGGGTCAACTTAAAACACATCCGCAGCTTTTTGTGCAGAACATACTTGGAGACAGCTTCCTGAAAAGAATCAAAATATTTCACACAGGTTGTGCTGCCGTGAAATCTAGATTCACTTCATTTCCCATTAACCCTGCAGCACCAACCCATCCAGCTACTTCCCCTGGGTAAAGTTCAGCTTCTGTGCCACCAAAGCAGTGTTGTATATGCTGCCTATAGGGGGCACTGTGATTGCATAGCATCCTGTAATGTAAAGAAGTGGAGGAGTCCTTCATTTCACTTTCTCTGTCTCCATCCTCTCAACATTCATCTCTGTTTCTGTAGTCGTTTTCTTTGGTCAGCTGTAACTGTCCATGTATCTGTCTCTCGTCACTCTGTCTGTACTCCTTTCCCCTCTCTTCATGTCTCTCTCATCATTATTTCTCTGTACTAAAGCTGCTGTTTTTCCTCTACTCTATTTCTCTTCTAGCCTTTATGTTCATATGGCTCTTAATGGCTCAAGTACAAAACAAATGAGGAGTTTATTACCGTGCACTTCAAATGTTCATTGTACTTAACAAAAAAAGAGGAAAAAAAACAGAATAGGTCATTACTATGAATGCAGTTGTGTATTTGTGTGTGTGTGTGTGTGTGTGTGTGTGTGTGTGTGTATATTGGTGACTTTTCTGTTACAGTGGGGGAGTGTTTTATGCTATAAAACCATTTGTTATGCTAATAGCTTCTCTGTCTGCGGCGCACTAATACTGCTACATAAACACAGATGTAATACACACTCTGACACACACAATGAAGTCATGCAACAGTATCATTACTGCTCTTAATATACCCCAGAGAGGCAGTGGGGTGGTGGGGGGTGAGTGTGTTTTTTTGTGCAGCATTTCTATTACTGTGTGTGTGTGTATGTGTGTGTGTGTGTGTGTGTGTGTGTGTGTTCGGGTCAAACTGCAGTACTGCAATAAGTGGTGACAGATGAGATGAGGCCAGGGCACTTTATTGCTTTCCTTGCAGCCTCCTTTCTCTGGACTGTGTGTGTGTGTGTGTGTGCATGCGTGCGTGTGTGCCTGCTTATTCTAGTTTGTTAATGACAAGTTACACAATTGTACATTCTAACAGTTTGTGAATGTATTCATACACATCCTTGTTTATTTGCGTATGTGTCTTTATTTGTGTGTATTTGCCTCATGTTATGTTTTTGTGTAATTCCACCGCTGTTTGAACTCAGTGTTCTGCTGCATCATATTCGCCTCAGTGCAGCCTAATCCAACTTTCAGTTTGATGAAATTAGATGAGCTTTACTATCAGACTTTGTCTTGTGTTGCCAAAAGCACATTAAGAGTTATAATTATCAAAGTGGTGAGGACGGACGTTTACATAAGTTTAGTGGGTAACATTGCCTGTAAGCAGAACAAAGTAGAAATGAAAAAGCAATTTCTCAAAACCCCTTAATCTGCATCAACCTGCTCCTGTCATCATTATTCATTCATGAACTTGAAACTTGGGCTGTCACTTTTTCAAAAAATCAAGTTTGAATGAATTTAAAATGACCAGTTACTGGGGCACAGATGACCTAGTGGTCTGGGTCGTGCTCCATATGGTGAAAGCCCTTGGGTTCCGCCATTGTGAAGCAGGTCTGCTCAGTAGAGACTATGACTCAGAGAAAATCTGAGTGGAGGAGGGTGACAAAAATATATATATATTTTTATTTTAAAGTCTTATCTTTTCTTAACTCTCCCTCCTGAAGTATCTTACTATTCCTGAAAATACTACACAAGAACGACAGCTGTCAATCATTGTGAAATGAGAGGTAAAATCCTGTTTTTAACAACTAATGAAAAAGAAACTTTTCAGAAAAAGAGGACTTGAACACAGTGCAGCCCAATAATATCTGAATATCACCACAGCATACAGATGTGAGAAATATTTCTTCGAGGTGTATTAGTATTTTAAAGTTTGACCACAGCCCATCTGGAATGAATAGTACTTAATTTACTGTGCAATACATTTGTACAGTTCAGTAAGACATTTTAGAAACAATTTTCTGGTAAGTCTCATTTTCACTGCAAATAGAAAGTAACACTAGCCTACTCAGTGGTGTGGAACTTATGTTCTGGCCCCCTTGTGATATACTTGAAATTCAGGGTTCTTAAATGAGCCAGAATAACAACATCACAGCATTTGTATTACTGTGTTAGATCAATCGCTTGTGAAGCATTCTAGGAAATCAAAACAATGATTGAGTTTTTTATCAAGCTGATTTGTTGCTCACATTAATCTCTTCAGTCCTGCATAGATTGTCGGATCTAACCATAAAAAAATCATCATAAGATTACTGCTGATAAAAGCCTTGATATCATTACAGCAGATGGTATTCTGCCTGCTTTGCTATTCATATCAACTTTTTTTCATTTTCCTAAGCCTAATAATTTGTGACTGGTCAGTACTACTTGGACTAAACAGAACAGAAACCAGAGTACTTACAATGCTAAGATTCAGGCCCTTGATAACAGATTACAGCAAATCTTCCACATGAGATACACAACATCATTCACAGTACCTGCACAGGATGCTCTTTGTGATTCTCTTCTAGTTATCTGTGTGGGCATTTATTAGGAGGACAATAGTTGATGAGACAAAATATGTTCATTGAGTTGTATCTCCATGGAAACATGATTTTTTAGAGTCCATGTTGAGAGAGACAACCGATTGTGTGTAAAAGTTTCACATGTTTCACTTTTCTCATATTCCTGGGCTGATTGTGCTCCTGAATGAGACGTCAAATTTCTACAATCAGGAATCAACAAATGAATCAAAACTTATTAATTTGTTTTGGGTTTTTTTTTTGCACAAAGATTTGGAGAGCTGCAGAATAAAAGGATTTACGAGAGATAGAGTTGAGGGGATATGCATGAGAAAGTCAAAGAAACTTAAGCATGTAGTATCCACTGTGTTCAAAAAGAAAAGATAATTTAAGACCTAGGAAGAGAATGATGAAAGAAGGAAAGTAATAAATGGATGTGTGATTGTAGAGAGACAGGGGTTTTATTAAAGAAACAACAAACTGTGAGTCAGTGAAAAAGAACAAGATATGGGGGTTGAGACTATAAAAGCTTCTAGAAATGTTAGAGGATGCAGTGAAAAAGTAAGAAAAGAAAAGAACAAGTGGATGAAGAATGGAAACAGGGAGAACATGCTGCTCGGTAAAGAGTCTGAAGTAACAGTATTTATTGTTCTGTGTGTATGACACTGTAAGGGGGGGGGGCACACACACTTATGTGTTCATACTTGAAGCAAAACATCCCTGTGGAAAAGTGTGCTTTGTTGTTTATTAGAAGATTTATCACAGTTGTACACAGACACACACGACTACCTTATGTCATATGTGAGTGTAAGGCTAATAATTCAACTCCCTGCTTGACTGTAATAACACGAATGAGATGTGTGTGTGTGTGTGTAACTCTGCTGTATGCAGTGATGTGTTTTATAAAAGTTTGATTGTAACTCCTTGTTTGTGTGTGAGGGTAATTTATTCCCATTGCTTTCCTTGATATTTATTGACCATCTGTTGATGCAGATTCTGTTTAACTAGCATCCCTTAACAAATGGAAACTTTATCGCTCTCAAAACTTTCACGTGGGAGGAATAATGCTGTATGCAGAAGATTAAAAAACTTTCATTGTGATTAAACAACATCACAGAGGAAATAAGAGGTCAAGAAAAAATACAAGAGGGAAATAACAGACCCAGATCTAAATATTTGAAAGATTACAAAAGGGGAAAAATGTAAGGAATGTATCCCTAAAATACTGCGATGATGGCAGGTTTTCATTAATGCATTTGCTTGTCCTGTTTGTGTGTTTGGCTGCATGTGTTGTGTGCATGTGTGAAGTCTTTACAATAATCCATTTGTGTATGTTTTGGTATGTTCAGCCTTATCTCTTTAACATTTCCCTGGTCTGCCATTGGAGCTGGCAGAGCCCTGGGCGCTAGCTAATTAGCTTAAGCTCTGCGAAATGCATGCACACATATCCACACACACATATGCAGCTTAGTGTAATGACTTTAAGTCCATCATAAATGCATTCAGAGACAGTTTAATAGAGAGAATAAAAACCATTTGTTTAATTGACTTAGATTGGCTGCCTGTGTGTGGGCTCACGGGGGAGACACAAGGTAAGGGCTGGAGAGACAGAGAGAACAGAGGGCTGGAAAATCACAATTAAAGGAATATCGAGGGGAAAGAAGGGAGGAAAGGAGGCCGAAAGAAGGAGTTTGGTAAGAAAGGAGTTGAAAGGAGATGGAAATAATTGAGGGTAGATGACAGGAGGTCTAACACCAGAAGCTGAAAACTCAGAGAGCTGTTACAATAAAGAGTGATACAATTAGGGAAAAAGAAAGCATGGAGAGATGACAAGAGAAAGATAATGAAACTGTGAAGAGTAAGCACGGGGAAATCAGGAAACGATTGTTGGAGAGTCGACCAAAAATTTGCATAATCTTGGATACAAATCTGGATGTTGCATTTAATCCTTCAAAGGGATTTGAACAGCAGTGTGTTGCAGGAGATAGGCTTGTATATGTGTGTTTGTATGTAACAATGAGCGTTGTGGTGTAATGTGTGTGAGAGTTGGGGGTGGGGTTGGCTTAATGAACATCTTTTGGCTCCAGCTGCGACAGCCGCTATCTTTCTCGTCTCCTTTATCCTCCTTCGTGCTTTCTCTCTGCTCTCTCTGTCGCTGCAGCATTTACAGTAATTACTGTTCTTTGCTGCTTTACAGGGATGGAAACAGGGATGGAGGCTGATAATGTGCCATGGTGTGAGTGTTTGTCTAATTTCCTCAATGTCCTCCAGAGAGATGCTCCAGAAAGTGAGATTCATGACTCAAGTTTATCTTTCTTATTCCCTTATTTTTTTTTTTTGCTTTTTTGCACAATGTAGTGTGTAACTTGTGTGTGCTGTTGGAGTAAAAGCCTCACACACTGTACAGTAAATCAGACCAAGAATCATAATCATTTGCTTGTCCTTGACAACGTTCTGAAATTGCTTTTATTTGAGATAAAATGTTTTGTAGCAATAGCAAAACCACTGATTTAATTTGACCTTATTGTAGATACTGATTTCAAAACCCATTTTCTGTTGTAGAGGATAGATTAGCCTTCAGACATCAGGGCATTCTGTGCAAGAAGCAAAAATGATGATGGGATTATGAAATTAAGTCTATGACAGGATTATGAACCACACACATAGGCAGACATGCACTGCTAGAGCTTAATAATTGTAGAATCTTTTGATAATGATTGTAGAAAGGTTAAAGGATTGCTCTTATCAACGACAGTTTACCTGCTCAAAACAAACACTTCTGAGCATTTAGGGCCTCTTTCCATTAGCAGCGTTTTTTTAGTCTTGCAGCATTCAGAAACCTCAATTTCAGAGAGGTTGTCATCAACACAAACTTACCAGCAGCACTTCTGCTTGGACTATCTTCTGCTTCTCATGGTACAGAAAAGTGACCGTAGCTCTTTCTGTTTTGATATCAACTCAAATAAATTTTACAAAGAAAACATAAAACCATTGGAAGGAATCATGTCTGGATGTTAGCAGTAGCTCCAGACCTGGAAAATAGCACCCTCAAATTCGACAAATCACATAGGACTAAATGATTTTGTGGCTCACCTTGAGATATATGTGTCGTAGTGTTTATTTGGCCATCACACTTTTTATGATGGTCATCCACTTCCTCTTCCATCAAGGTGTACTGAGACCTGCTGAGTCCTGCTGAACCCAACCACAGTCTGATGAGGAAACAGTCTCTGGTTGGTCAACTGACCAAACACAGGGCATCAGACCGGGATCCCTCGTGTAAATAAGGTTTATGCAGTCTTCAACAAAAACTGCAACTTGTACTAAATTAAGTAGCTATAAAAGGGAAAAGGGAATTCCAAAGAAGTGAATTCGATGGCATAAATGTTCACACCTGTGTGGGGAACAAGCTGATTAGTTAAAATAGCTGACAAAGTGTCAGGATTGGTTGAATTATCATGAAACTGCAATGTTTTAACTTCCAGGGGCTTTTAAATAACACATTTCACTCCTCAACTAGTTAATAATGATTTAAACTAACACGGTGTCCAAGCAAAATAAATAAATCCTTTTATCAGCATGTTTGGTTAAGATGTCAGGATTGAAGATAAGGAAACTACACACACAATGGCATTTTTCTAGCACTAACCTGCCATATTAGCCCTGATGTGAAGTAATTCCATATATGCTGGTGTGATATCATCTCCTGTCATCATGATTCTTTCTCAGTCATCACACAGAGGGCGAATGAAGGCATGAAGGCAGTGTTAGATTAAAGCTCAGATTATCAGAACCACAGTTTGATCTGCTGCAGGTAGCGGTGTCACAAAGTGCTTAGTTATTACATTTATTTTAAACCTTAATGAGGTTGAAATCCATATGTATGAAGGCCTAAATCCAGCCTTTCTAATGGTTAAAAAAATCATGCAGGGGAATGAAACAGTTATAGGAAAGTAATTAAAACAGCCCTGAGGCCTAGAGTAAATGAACAGTGATGTGTCTCTACACAGAGGTTTCCAAATGAAGCTTTGATTATACAGGTTATGAATTGAACTATTATATATTTCCAAAATACAAATTCTGCTCGTGCTCCACTTTAACCATTACATGAACCCACAACTTTTGTGTTTCAAACTGTGGGCACAGTAAATCTGGATGGGTTGGAAGATGTAATGCATTTATATTTTTGTTGTAAACACACACACACACACCTGTCGGGAGCAGGCTGGCCAGTATAATGCAAAATCAAGCAGCGTGGGGCATTTTTTAATCTTTTCATAACAGTCTGAATAGCCCTCTGGGAATAATGCAGGTAGTCCAGATGGCCGGCCTGCCTCTGGGAGCTGCATTTATTTGTTATATTTCACAGCTTATGATCTGCTGCTTACTGGGTTGCAGTTAGAGTTCTTCTTTTAAGTCTTATTCTTTGCAGTACGGTCTCTGTGGTTTTATTGTGAACTTAAATATACTCATCTTGGTCCTTGTTCTGCTCTTATACCATTATTACATTGGAAGAAAATGTTTTCATTCTGAATCAACTTTTTTTTTTCTTGTTTTGGGCAGTATTATGGATAAATCTGAGGCACATGTTATGAAAGGGTGATATATCTGATATACGTTATATTAACCTTCTAGCTTTCAGAATCATGTTAGATAACCTAACCCTTTTAGTCTCACCATCCTGAGAGACTCAGTGCAGTCAGAGTGAGTATTAATGGAAAGAAACAGTCATACTGAGTGCATGATTATTTGACTTCTTTCTCTGCACAAATATAAGTTACAAATTGATTTTACTTACTGCTGAAAAGTTTCCTCTCTATTTAGAAATATTTCCACAGACTTTGGTAATACAGCTTTGAAGGTCATTTGTAACTTAATGACTGAAGATTTCTGTAAATCTGAGATCAGTCAGAAATAACTAGTTGTATAATTTATCCTTCAAATGAAAGATGAGTTATAATTTAATGAGGGAAAATGAAAAAACTCTATTAACCAGTCGTAAAGCAGCTGATTGTGAATCAGTGCTTTAGCTCTCTAAACTGAAAATGTAATGTCTCAGAGTTCACCTGCCACTCTTGTTCACTCAATGAGCTCTAAAGGTAACCAGGTTCAGCTCTTAACACCCCCCCTCCACACACACACACACGCAGAACACTCTCTGCAGGTCATTAGCACGTTATATAAAAATGTCCATGAAAGCCGTCTGTGAGTCAAAGACACTGAAGTCTGTAAAGTATCCAGCTGAAGAATACTTAACTATCAATCCTTTCATTTCCATCCTGAATATAAATGAGCTTCCTCTGGGTTCGTTTTCTCGATCTCCCTCTCATCTCTGTCTGTCTGTCTCTCTCTCCCTCTCTCTCTCTCTCTCTCTCTCTCTCTCTCTCTCTCTCTCTCTCTTACCACAGCTGAACACTAAACCCTCAGTTCTGTTCAGGGACAGTGAGTCACACCTCACTGACTTTAAAGCTAACTGCACGTTTGCAACATTTGTGTTGATGCCATCTTTTAAAGTGCAAATGTGCGAACTTGGACACCCAAAAAGGCAGTTTACTGCAGCTCGTAATGAGGGGGATTATTTTTAGGGACCAGTGAGGAGACACGTCTACTTGTGTTTTATGTACCCTGAATAATTGTCCAGCAGTGGCTGCAGGGACGAGGGCTCAGAAACATTTGGTGGCCGTGGTCTCTTTTTTTCCCTCTCTCTCTTTTTTATGGTCATTCATGCTGAGCTTCCTCTTGTTTAACATTTGCAGTTCATCAGGAGCACAAATGAGAGTGTGTGTCTGTGGATGCTGACACACAAAAACATGCACTTTAGTGTCTCTATTGTTCAGTACTGGCTTTTTGAACTGAAATAAAACACAGATTTAGAGTCGCTGATGTCAGTAGTGCCAAAGTAATAATTTTGGTTCCATAGCTGTGTAACTGTATGAGTCTATTTCCATAATCAGCTGCCAGAACCATTCAACAGAAGTTTCTTTCGTTTTCCCACAGGAATAATTTGAGTTTATAAATTTAAACAAGAATTAAACCTTGGTGAGTACGAAAAATAATTTCAGCCTGGTTGGTCACAAGTTTTCAAAGCTATGTTCTTGACTTGCGGATTGGGATCTAAAGAGGGTCATCGAGCCATTTTTAGTGTGTTGGAGATCTATGTATGGAGAAAAAAGTCTTTGCTGCACCTTTGTTTTGAAGGAGATGTTTTTCTTATGATGCTAAGTACTAATGCTTCTCTAAAGCTCGTTGTCACCAACTAATACAAATTTTAAGAAGTCACATGTACATGAATATTCACAGCCTTTGTGACAAAGCTTAGAATTGAGCTTTGGTTCATCCTTTTTCCAATGATCATCCTTAAACCACATCTTTTGCACATTCTGTTGTAGTTATTGTATATATTTTTTGTATTTTCTTCATATTATCATTTTATATTGTACAGTGATTTTATATTTTCTATATTTTATATTCTGTTTGCTGCTGTTACAAAAGAATTTCCCAGCTTGGGACAAATAAAGTACCTATCTTATCTTATCTTATCTCTTAAGATGTTCGTACAGCTTTACTGGAGTCCACCTGTGGTAAATTCAGTTGATTGGACATGATTTGGAAAGGCACACACCGATCTGTATAAGGTCCCACAGGTGACAGTGCATGTCAGAGCACAAACCAAGCATGACGTCAGGATTGTCTCGAGGCACAAAAATTCTGCTGCTTTGAAGGCCCCAATGAACACAGTGGTCTCCATCATCTGTGAATGGAAGAAGTTCAGAACCACCAGGATTCTTCTTAGAGCTGGCTGCCCGTCTAAACTGAGCTATAGGGAAGGACCTTTGTCAGGGAGGTGACCAAGAACCTGATGGTCACTGTCTGAGCTCCAGTGGTCCTCTTTGGAGGACCAGGCACAGGTGTGGAACAAGACACGGGTGAAACACATGAGAGACAATCAATACAGGGAGGGAAACACAAGGAGCGTGTGGAACAACTAACCAGACAGACAGGAAGCAACAACTACCAAACAAAATCAGAATCTCAAGAATACATTAAACCAAAAAAGCCAACACATTAGACTACTTGCTTAAGAATGACTTAAAATGTGAAATATTATCCTCTGCCTTCATTTTTGGCCAGTAAAGAGAATTTTTATGAAGGATTATTATTAGTTTCTTCTGAAAGAACAAAATGTTGATGCTCATATTAAGAAGGTAACGATAATGGGACATTAGAAATTTGAAGAATGTCATGGAATAAGGAGCTAAGATTATTTTCCTCAGTTGATGCTCTGTTGGCTCTTTGTGCCTTCCTTTCTTCCTGGGAGTGTTGGGAGTATGACTCTAAACACAAAGCTAATTACTGACAACATATGAGCCACTCTGCGATACCTCTGGTGATTAGTTTCTCCAGCGTCTGTGTTCCATGAAAACAGAACAGTTAAAATAAGGTGGATTTTCTAATAAAAGGGGAGGATTCTGTAATTTTGTGATTGTGTTTGTTGACTGAAGTGTGGTCCAAGAGAGTATTGGGCCTGGGATTTAACAGACTCGCACTGGAGCACCAGTTTGGCCAGGCGGTTGTTGAGCACCCTGTGCACAGAGGCTGTGGTGGGCAGCCTGAGTTTGATGGCAACCTGCTGCCCCATGAGTTTGAAAACACTAATTTTATGTCCCATTTGTATAAAAAATAAAATCTTGAACAGAATTAAATGTGGACAACTTTGTTTTTTTGTCAAGTGGCTGATATCCTCCAGGCACTTTGACTTGTCTCAGTTGTGGCTATTAAATCCACAACTAGAAACATTTAGTAGATGTTGTGTTGTAGCATCATCAGCCACTCTAAATCTGGGAATATTAGTCTTTACAAAACGAGCACAGAGTCTGTCCTCTGTAGGGCCCCCCGCCAATGTTGTTGACATAGCTTATTCTGGAAGTCTGGACCCCTCTTGATTCTGATAGGCTGATGCAGGAGAAGTGAAACTGGTGAGCACACCAGATGAGAGGCTGAACTATTTTTCACCAAACAGAGCAATAAGAGATGGCAAACACAGGAAGTTTTTTTCCCATAAGAGCACCAAGGGCTGAAAACACTGCTGCACAGTTCAGAGGATAAAGAGGCACACCCGTGCAAATAATGCTGTTGGTGGACACAGGCCCTAAAGATGCATTGATATTGATGAGTTTTCTTTTTTTACTGAAATTATACAAAACTAACAAGCTGGTGACTGTAGATTATGTTTTCTCAAAGGGAGTTCAGTGTTGCACATATGTATATATATATATATATATATATATATATATATATGTATATATGTATGTATATATGTATATATATATATATATATATATATATATATATATATATATATATATATATATATATATATACATATATATATATATATATATATATATATATATATATATATATATATATATATATATATATATATATATACATATATATATATTTACTTGGCTCATCTCCTGTTGGCTGTAAGCTACAGTTACCATGGAGACACACACTGGCTGTTAATCATCTTTTCTTTTTTTTTTTTTCAAATTTCAGGTTGTGCTAAAGCCTTTTGTACACAAAAATTAGTCCACGGCGGTCCTGCTTGAATAATTCATGACAAAATGAAGCAGATGAAGCAGAGTGTCCTTCTCTCCCACCTGCTGAAGAACGTTTAGGGAACACAACAATCAGTACTGTATTACATCTGAGCTAACTCTGAGCTAACTCCTCTATGTATGGAAAACAGCAGCAGGTGAAACAAAATCATCAATGGACGTGCGCTAGAGTACTTTAGAAACAGCATACATTTTCAAAATCACCCATCTCAAGTTAAAGAGTCAGTGTGGTGTTAACCATGATTTATGCTTATATGCTACAGCCTGCCAGCTCGGCCCTTGAACATCAAATTACTTTCTCTTTTCCAATCTTTAATCCTGCATACAGGTACATATAGGTGGGTCAGTTCAAGCTTTTTTTTTGGAACAAGTGCCACTGTGATGTTAACTGCATTGCTGTTAGATAGTGAATTGTTGACTGGATCTGACAAAGCACTTTCAGTCACATCAGCAGTTTTTCTGATCCAAAGAGTTCTGGGAAAGAAAACAGGAACAAAGGAGGCAAAGAGTGGATTAGACAGATGGATGTAAAGGAGGTGCATGGTGAGAGTTTGAACTGTAGAAAAAAAAGAACATTTTTGATACATGGATGATTAATTATCAAATTAACTCCCATCTGAAATGTTTCCACTGAAATTAGCCCATGTCAGTGATTCATTTTCTTCTGTTCTATGTTCATTAATTTGATGTTTGGGCACACTTAAAAGGATCCCAGTGTAACAAAGATCTCTGAATTCACCTCTTAGTTGGGAGACCAAAGGAGGGTTTGTGGTTTAATGAGCCCCTCCTGCACACAGCCCAGGTAGAGATGAAGAGTAAAAGAGGGGGGGGGGGGGGTGACAGGAGGGGGAAGGACAAACACACAAATGCTCACATCCCAATGGGCCAGTATATCTAAAGTGATGTAATTACAATGGGGAGCTCCTTTAATTGACTCCTACAGTGAACCCCTTGAGCCTTGTGTGTGTGTGTGTGTGTGTGTGTGTGTGTGTGTGTGTGTGTGTGTGTGTGTGTGTGTGTGTGTGTGTGTGTGTGTGTGTGTGTGTGTGTTCAACTTTATTTTTTGTGAGAGAGAGAAGATCCCATGGAATGCTTTAATAAACATGAACAACTCCAGGTTGTTATTAGTATGAAATGTATTTTATGAGGTAATTCCACTCTACTTTTTAAAAAAGAAAAAAGAATGATGTTGTCTTTTAAATAAATGTGTGATTCATCAGTGGGCAAAATGCTCTGAACATGACCACGGGGAGACGGGGAGGTGAAAATAGAGTATATAATCTTAATTGTGAAAAAAAATGTATTGAAAAGAAACACAAAAATAGCAAATGTTGAAAAGGCAACTATTTAAATATTCCCACTCAATCAAAATCACTAGATCTGTATCAGGTTGTGAACTCAACCTCCCCCCAGTGCTCAGTGTTCGTGGGGGAGAGAAGGGAGTAGAAAAGAGAAAGGGGGAAAAAAAAGAGAGAACTGCTTGCTTTTAGATCCCAAAATGACATTATTTCTTCTCATCCGGATTAAGACGCCAAGGTATTTTGGCTTCACTTTTGTGTGACATGAGGAAGAAGAGACACATCATCCGTTATTTTAACAGTCAGTGGTTTAAAGGTATCAGCAGCAAAGATGGAAAACGTACTTTATATTTAATGTCTAATTACAAAAAATAACTTAAGATTTTTTTTTATGCTATTACAAAAAAAACTAGGCTACTTTGACTTCCAGTTCTTATTCCAATAAAGTGAAATCATGTTCACATCATGCACTGATGAATGAGTCCTCCCTCTATGATCAAAGGAGCTGAAGATTGATGAATGACCAGACCTGCAGGCAAGGTGTGTGTATGTGTGTGTACTGCGTGCGTACTGTGTTTGTATGAGTGAAACAGCTGTATTGACTTGTTTATGGTGAGTGTTCAATGTCTTCATCAGGTGTGTTGATGTCATTTGCTTCAAGCTCCATGTAATCCAATTTCAGCATGCTGCTGTGATTTCTCATAATGATGATCAGGCTGATATTGATTGACCGGCCTGAGAGGACAAAACAGATGGAGGCAAAAGTGTGTTAAGCTCTGTGTGTCTTACAGTGTACTCCTGTACCAATCACACACAGGACAGATACACACAGACACACACAAACACTCACACACAAACACTTAGTGTAGAATTGTCCTTGTAAGTCAAGGGCATCTCTTAGTTTCACAGGTGAGGGAGCACATGGGATGGGATGAAGAGGAAGAAGAAGAATGGGGTGAGAACAAGAAAAAAAATGAAGGAAGAAGATGGGAAGTCTAAAAAACTGAAGATGGATGAAAACAAGCATCATTTAATAATTAGACTCACTCAGATGACAACCTCCAATTACTCTCAGTGGCTGTAGTAGATTGTTAGACAATGGGGTAACTCTAGCTTATACCAGACAATATCATTTACAAAATATTAGAGTGTGGAAAGACTTCGCTTTTGATACGGGAAGTTATAGAGATGCCTTGGCTTTTGGAGTCAGCCTCAGGTGGACAACTGAAGAACTGCACTTCACTTTGGCTTCACTGTTTAACACCAGAAGTCCGCATATCATACATAACCAAGTATGTCACCAATAAAGTTTGGTGCACAAGGTTCACAAGCAATCTTAAAGAGGTTACTGGCTGTGTTTCTGCAACGACAGTCTGCAACTTTTGCAAAGGACACCAATTGGGCTTTTGATACCAAAACCTGTGTCAATAAATGCTGTATTTTTTATGCAGAATGATGATCAATATGAAAAAATAATGAACCATAATGGAATCGTAGCCTAAAAGTAGCCAACTTTGCCTGCAGTCTCCTCTTCAAGCGTGTTTGCTGCAGGGTCAGAAAAACACTGGTTTTAATGTAAAACTGCTTTCTTCAGTGTCAGTTTATGCATTGATTGAAGTCTTCTTTACTGATGATTGCTTTCTGGTGCATTTGGGGTACAGCTCTGAAAATCATCTGTAACCCTTGACTTTTCTGAACCCAACTCTAACTGTTGAACCCTCTGATCATCAGTATGAGAAAAAAAATTGTGCTTCCCCCTCTCATGTCTGTGGGTGGGTTTCCCCCCCCACTTATCTGACATTTCAGAGATTAAAGGTTTTTGATCTCTTATTCCACCTCACAATTTCTGCTCGCCACACCCTTTTTTTCTGCCTCCACCTCTCCATTCCCCCGTTCTCTTCACTCCCTCATCCTTTCATCATCTGCAGCTGAAATTGTGGGTCTACACCTCTCTGAAGGAATGGGCGATGAGCTGATGAATATTAGAGGGAAGAATAAAAGAAAAGTAAGAGGAAAGGAAGGAATGTGGCAGATGAGTGACAGGTGAAGAAGTTAGCGGTAAAAAGAGGTTTGGGGTGAGCAAAGTGTAGCTTTCAGAGTTAATATTTTTCGCCATAGCCACTCTGTAAGATGAAACAGATTTTTTTTTCTCCTTTTCTTCTTTTTCTTCAGATATCTCCTCTACTCATTTGCAATTTTAAAGCTTCAAACAGAAGAGATGCATCACATGGAGCTGTAGGATCTGTTATCTCTCCATATTATTGCTTTCTTTGCTTCCTTATTGTGATTAATTGTGTTTTGTTTTTAATGTGGACTTTGACAAGTTTTAAAGAGATAAATGTCTCACAGTTATTGGATTTACTCTCAAATTATAGTATCAGTTGAATTTCCGTGTGTATAACTCTTCTATCATCTGTTTAATCTATCAAGCTCTACCCTTCTCCACCTATCCTGTCACATATCTGCCAGGCTCTATTATTCTCTTTCTCTGCAGAGGTCACCATTAGTGTCCTATTCCTTTAGGGGATCTATGAATCAATAACGCAGAAAAAAAAAAAAACAGACAAACTGCAGAGTAGTGAAGCACAAAGGTCAGTTTTATGTAGAGGTGTGTATGACTGAAAGACTTGAAACCTGCCTGAAATCTGCCTCTTTTATTTTCATTTTATCCCACGCACACACACTCAACATTCTTGATGCTGGCAGTGTTAGCCACGGATGCTACTACCTTGGTCAGTATCATGTACAGCTGGTGTGTTTGAGCTCCAGTGAGCACAAAAAAAAAGCCCTTCCACTACACCACACACACACACACACACACACACACACACACACACACACACACACACACACACACACACACTTACACACACACAAACAATGTTTGTAGTTCTCTAATGTGTAAGGAAATATACCCAGAAAGCAGTGCTGTATGAATCATGTTTATCTTCTGATCGTCTATGAACACCTTAAGTCTGCAGGTAAACACTCAGGTGATGGCTTTGTTCAGGGGGGGACGCCTCTACAGTCTGGTATCTCCAGTCTCATTCTTCAGAGAGTCATTGTATAGATGGACAGTCGGAGAGGAAAAAGGGAAAGTGTCATTTTCTGGAGGTGGAAGCCGCTCCTCTGCAATGCTCAGACTGAAGGGTTATTTGTCTGACCACAGCCTACAAAGGATACAGTCCCATCTCTCTCTGTGGAAATTTCTGTGGATATGTGTGTGTCATATTTCTATCATGCTGTTTGAAGCTTCTGGTAGAGGCTTGCCGCGAGACAGTCACCTGCTGTTGTTGTCTCCAGGCCCCAGAGCTGTTTGTGTCTGTGTGTTCATTCATTTTTTTATTCTCTCTTTGCTTCTCACCTCTCCACTTTTTTTTGTTGCTTTTAGCCCTTTTGTCTTATTTTTTTCTGGCCGTCCTTTATCTTTCTACAGTCTCATTGTGAACTGAACTGTTGTGTTGGGTTGGAGCACTGTTATATTTTGAGATGAAGTTTCTGAACGTGGCCTCTGGTTTGGACTGATACTGCATTTTTTGAGCTTTGTAGTTAGTTAGTATTAGTATCTTCAGCAGAGCAATGTCCTTCTGTTTTACTGAATGGTTCAGTTCATTGATGGGGGTCTTTGTCAAGTGTGTCCATTAATATTTGGTACTTGAGACGCCTCTCTTAAATCAATCCCAATGGTAGTATTATTCAAGTTCCATTGGTGGACATGTTTTTCTTTCAGGAAAGCAGCATTTGTAAGAAACAAAACTCAAAACATGACATGGACTGTTCAGTGAAACATGTATAAGCAGGCATGCACAGGGAGAAAGAAAGATATAAGACATATATAAGACAATATATAAGACACAAAGAAGGAAAGAAAGGATGATTTATGTTAAGGAAGTCTAATTTATGTTAAAAACCTTTCATTTGCCACGACTGCTCTTTGATTTGTGTTTTCCTCTTATAGTCAGTAACAATGTTGATTCAAACCCTCAGACTGTACAATTAATGGACGTATTCTCCACGACGTCATCCATCTGTTTCTGAAACAGATTTTTGAAGCATAATGGCCGGCACGGCCATATTGGAAATGAGGCAGGCTGTGAGTCTCCACAGTAACAGTTATAAGGTGCCGGCAGTCATGTGAGCTGAGCTGTGCCTCTGATTGGATGAACTGGTGAACTTAATATTGTGGAAACTGCCGAGTTAGAAAAAAATCAATTAACCCCCCCTTACAGTGCGTGCCGTTAGCAAAATTAGTGATACAGACAGGAGACATTCTTTGGCTGTAACTGTGCTTATTTTGGCCGTGAAAACTGCTTTTTTTTGCTTGGTATGTACGTGACTTCCGGAGCCAGACTGAAGCGGACACTCGAGGAACAGCAGACTTTAGCACTTCAGCATTGTCTCATATTTTCAGACTGGAGGTTGCTGCTTGTTCAAACCTCAATACCATAGATGGAAGAAGTTATCCTTGTAAGACTCGGGTATGAATCATCAGCTGAATATATGTTGTGATATTTCACAGAAAATTCAATAGTTCACTTATATCTCCCATCGCTGTAATATTCTGCTATCCTATTTCAAACAAACCTTTTTTTTCATGTTTCCTCTCTGTTTGTCTTGGATGCATCTATTTTCTCTCGGCTCTCTGTCATCATCCGTCCTTCCTTTCTCCTTCTCTCTCTCTCTCCATAATCTTTTTTGAAATATTCTCTGTCTTCCCCGACTCTCTGCTCTGCCCCTGGGGCTCACCGTTTGTTCCTGAGACAAAAATATCATCCATGGAGTTTCACTAATTAACCACTTCAAGTGCGTGCGTGTGCGTGTGCGTGTGTGTGTGTGTAGGTTATGCTGACTCTCCCATCTCTCCCAGGGTAACAATCAGTAAGAGGTTAGCATTATTTGTTGTATTTGTTCTATGTAAATAAATTAATTATTGAATAATATGAATTATAAATGTTGCAGCATTTCTGTTGCCAACACACACACAATGAATGATTAATGAACTGTTGCTCAGGTCCTTAGTTACACAATTATAAAGGCCCTATATTTATTGAAAAACAGAAAACAATGAGATCCTTTTCTCTCAGGAAAAAATGTGGAAGATTTCATTGGACAGAAAGTATCTGTGCAGCCAAAGCTATGAGAGGAACAGTTCACACTACAGTCACATCTTTGTCTTACAATGAGCAACGTGCACAAATGATTAATATAACCACAAACTTTTAGTTGGAGCTGCAGCTCTAAGTGGACAGTTGTCAGCTTTAGGTGTAACTGTGCAGATTGTCATGAAAGGAATAAGGCACAGGTAGTGATCGACCTCTTCAGGATGAGATAAGACTCTTGTCTCTTGTCATATCAAATCAATCTGTGTAGAGGTGGTCCTTGCTTGTTTTGTGCCTAGTGGGGAACTGCACCCATTGCCCATATTAAAAACCGTACCTGAATCTGTGGAAAGCAGTCCCACGTAGTGCACCTCTGCCTTTTCACACTGGGGCAAAACCTTATTTTCACAGGTTGGTCTTGATAATCAGGACGTAATGACAGTCTGCAGGAACAGATGTGAGAGCAACCTGAGGAGCTACTGGACCCCAAACATCTGTGACAGAGAGAGTGAAGCATGAAGCATGACCCTGGGATCCAGGCATCAGCAGCAAAGCTTGTGTGAACTCTAAATTACCAATCTGTTGTAGAACGTTTTGTTAAAGAAGTAATAAAATACAGCAATCACATGTTAAATGTGTTATTATCAAGTTTTAAAGCACGATATTAACATGGTTTACTGTAGGGATGGGCAAGTACCAAGACTAGGTATAGGTATCGGGGCTGATGCCAGCCTTATTGTATTGAGTATTCATGAGATACTGTCATTCATTTTCTACACCGCATATCCTGTTCAGGGTCAATACTTAACTGCCCTTTTCACTGGAAATCATCCATTATTCCTTTTGGAGGCACTTCTGTCATTGCCTGAAATTTCAGTCTTTAATCCCTCCTGCCATTTCTCTGGTGTTTTTCACCTCGAAGCTGTTTTTCCTCACAGCAAACAAGCCAGCATCATACCAGCTGTACTCCACACTAATGTCATTACAGTTAGTCTTCCCGAGACTGTTGCCTCCCTATCAACAGTCTGTTGCTAGTACATGTTACTTAGTAATGACCAATCAGAATCAAGTACCTGATTAAACCATGTAGCAACATTTTGCATTTGCAGTTCATCACATTTCTCTTCAAAATGGATAAACAAGCATTTTTTATTTGTGATTCAACAGAAACCCATTATTTTAGACCTAAATACTGCTTTGTCTGTTGGAAGCCCTTGGTCTTGTTAACTTCTGTAATTTCTGTACTTGTTCTGTACTTCATGTAGGACAAGTAGATGCTGCCTTCAAGTGTTCTCTAGATGTTCTAATTATGGGATGAATGTGCTCTAATAATCCAATAATTTGCTAATAGTTCTTGGCCTCATTTCTCCATGAAGCTGCATCTTCTTGTCTCTGTTTACTCGGCTTCACTGATCTTGTATCAGTTCACACACCATCCGTAATTATCTCCCATTCATTGATTCTGTGTGCTCTGTCTTAATTAGATTAAACTCAGGCTTTAACAATTACTGATGTTTTCTACTGTGACTCATCTTTAATGTTTTTATGTTCATTTTCTCACTGAGCTTCTTAAGATATCAAATGCTAACTTTATGTGTACCAGGTAAACTCTAAATGTTATTTTGGAGCCTTTTTTAACAGCAGGGATTTGTTATCTTATCATTTCCTCCACTTCTTCTCATGTTGTTCCATGTACTGTATCCAGTTCAGTGTTCATGTGTGTGTGCCTTTGCATGTGCACTGTAGGAGATGGATGAGGGTAATTTTCATTGACTCAGGCACTACTTTATCACTATTTTGTACTCTCTCTCTCTCTCTCTCTCTCTCTCTCTCTCTCTCTTTCTCTCTCTCTTTCTCTCTCTCTTTCTCTCTCTCTTTCTCTCTCTCTCTCTCTCAACCCCCCTCTCCCTCCCTTTCTGACACAATAACGCATACACACACACACACACACACACAAACACACACACACACACACACACACACACATACACACACACACGCAAAAAAGACGCACACGAATACATTGTGTTGTATCTATATGCACAAACCCACAACAAACCGGGTAAACAAACTGCCCACACAAGAGTACAAGGTCACTGGGAAGAAAAGTGTGTGTGTGTGTGTGTGTGTGTGTGTTATATATATACACATACATATATGTTTGTGCATTTCTGTGTGTGTGTGTTTATGGAGACAAACACATCAAACACAATCCAACAGGAACTGAGGGGGTTCGAAAGGGATGAGATTTTGTTTACTGTCATACTGAATGTCAGAACATGACACAAATTGGAAAATTATTAAAATATGTCACAATATATATTTTCAAGACATTCATTTTTCCTTTCTTTAGGACAAGTCAGTTCAAATTCACACTTTCTAACATTATGCTAATTTCCTGATTGCATATCTTTATGCTAATGACACCAGTGAAATTAGCTTAAATGAGCTTTCTCTGCTCTCTGAAGGACACACAGATGTGTGTGTGTGTGTGTGTGTGTGTGTGTGTGTGTGTGTGTGTGTGTAAAAGGAGAGAACACATCATCTTATAAAAATAAAGAAATCACAGTAAAGGTCAAGCTTATTATCAGTTACAGTAAGAAGACAATTATCGAGAGCTCATTGTATCTTAAAAATCTAAATTTGACTGTTAACACTAAAGTCATTCCCTCAATCACCGGAATCATTTGAAACGTATGATGAGGAGCACCTAGAAGAACCAATGACTCCTTATGCCCATCTGGACTTAACACCAAATGTTATCAGTCCCCTCACTGTTTTCTTATTATTATCATGTGTTGTCTCACTTTCAATTCTGCTACAAGTTAAAAATCTGTGAGTCCCTGCAGGTTTTGAAATGACATCATGCAGAAACCAGCTGATGAACCATTACTATATGTTTCATTGCCTTCATGGATGTCTAACCCTCTGGCACAGTAGAGCACAAGCTGTGTTGACAACATATTTAGTCCTGCCTAGTGTTATTTGAACAGGAACTTAATGCCAGGTTGAAGATATTTTCAGATAAAACAGAGGGATTTCAAAGAGCATCTGTTCCTCCTGGGGCACATTTTTGACAGGAGCATAATGCATGACAGACTAATTCTTGGTTACCCGGTAAAAGGTAAAAAGGCTGTAAATTACCCCCCTCCCCAAATCATCATCTAAATACAAGAGTAACAATAAAAAGTGTGGATATGCACTCTCTCTCTCTCTCTCTCTCTCTCTCTCTCTCTTTCTCTCTCTCTTTCTCTCTCTCTCTTAAACACAGTTAAAATGGGTACGGTGTCATTATTAGGATGAGTATTGATTAAACACTATGAGCACCATCACCATTAAAAAAAACCTAAAACATTACAACTCAGACCCCCCCCCCCACACACACACACACACAAACACACACAGGAACTCACACAGATAATTGGAAGAACCCTTTGACCTTTAACCTGACTGTCCACATCCTAGAGTGGGATATAATAGTCATTTTACAACCTCAGAGAGATTGTGTGTGTGTGTGTGTGTGTGTGTGTGTGTGTGTGTGTGTGTGTGTGTGTGTGTGTGTGTGTGTGTGTGTGTGTGTGTGAGTGTTTGCGTGTTTGTGTGTGTGTGTACGAGAGGGAGTGAGTATAAACTCAGCAGGGTGCTGATTTGGCACTGGTTGAATCTTGTGATCCATGTTTTAGTCCTCAAGTGGGCTGATGTCAATTCCAACAACCTCTCTTGCCTGGTTACCTGCTCTGTTCTCTCAGAATAAAGAAATATAAGCATAAACTCGGTCTAAGCAGTTTCTATGAGTTTCACAGCATTTAATAATGTGTGTGCACCTCTAATCATTCTGCATAATCCAGAGAAAAGGTTGTGCTAATGAGGATCAGTTGTGCCTCCTTTGAATGCTTGGCCATTTTTTAAAAGGTTTTATAATTTTATGACTTGTTGAAGTAAATAATTTAAGTGGAGCTGTCAAATTATTATTTTTTAAAATTGCAAATAATCACTGCATTACAGTAGTTATTTGTAATCAAACACATTTTGATCATGTTTCGAATTCTGTTACTTTTCATTAGTGCCTTTAAGTCTGTTTTAACAGTACATTGCAAATCTTACCGGTGTGGATCATTTTGAAAACTTACTTACATTGAGTGATCCCCAGGTAATGCATCATTAGTGATCCGTGAATGTAGTTTTTTTTTTAGCTTGTTAAGCAGTAGCAATTTCCATGGGTTCCAGTTGTTCGTTCTTGAATTGCTGCTTTCTTCATACTGGTCCTGTATGCCATCCTGTGTTATCATTCCCCATGGTGTTAAAGCCTTTGACTTGTCACAAAAAGTCAACCTGAGGATGTCCCCGAGACCTAGACTTATTGTCCAGTACGTGACACAGGTATAGAGGCAGAATACTTGATGCACCATATCAGTAAAATATCCTAAATCCAACTCTACAATCTCTCATCCTTTTGTATCAGTTAAGGCTTAAAAACTACCCTCACCTGAGTGTGCTGAAAGGCATTAAAATAACAGCAATATTACTAACATGATTATAAGACTAATGTTGAAAAACCCCCAGCTTTTATAGGAATGTACAAGCATGATGCAAATTTCACATGCTTAGACGCACACACACACACACACACACACACACACACACACACACACACACACACACACACACACACACACACACACACACACACACACACACACACACACACACACAAACACACAAGCACACACAAGCATTTGCCCTGGGCTGTGTGTAATCGAACACAAGATTGCTTCTCGCTCTCTCTAATGACTCATTTTCCTGCCGATACACAATCATCTCTAAGAGGAATAAGGAACCAAAGTCCACATGGGTTTTTGTCAACTTGGCACTTTTTCAGCCAATGAGCCACTTAGCTTCTGCACAAACACACAAACATGTACTCCGTATACACATCTGAGCCACATGCATGTATATTTAGAAGCAGATTTATGAAATACACTGTTTATGGCTCCTATACACACACACACACACACACACACACACACATACACACACACACACACATACAAACACACTTTGACCTTTTTCCTGGTTGTATATCGCTAAAATGCAATGCAGCTGGCAAAACGTGTGTGTGATGAAATGCATTCAATTCATACCAGCCTCCTAAACATTACACATTATTATGCCTGATGTTTCCACTGAATACTTGTGGTTGTTTTTTTTCCATAGACTGTATGAAAATGGACAAAAGGGGGGTCTTTGGTCAAGCCAGACTTTTAGGGCTCTCCCTCATGACTGGCTGTTGTATAAGTCTAAAGGGAAATTTTCTTACATGTCACTAGTAATCGTACTCACCACAGTGGATCCACCTCATATTGTATACTGAGCCTTAATTGTGCCGTGCACAAGTCTACGTTTCCTCTTGTAAACTTTTTTTAACTTAACTAACTATTGCACTGAAAGGAGAAGCTGTCCAATCTCGTTGTACATTCTGTATAATGACAATAAAGGCCATTCTGAGTCTGAGATGTACCCTGTGCTCTGTTAAACAAAGAACTTTCTTGGCTTTTCCTTTCAGTGCAGTAAGTCACGTTTTTTCTTCGTAAACTCTGGCTTACAAAGGTGTCTATGCAGTAAATGGCATGTCATCTACTTAGCTGTGGTGACAAACATTGGCTCCAACATGGGATGCTGGGGATGATTCGTGATATTTCTTCGTTTATTAACAAAAATTGAATGAACGGAAACAAATTCAGGAGAAAAAAAGCAAGACGGTGAAATAGAACATGTATAAAACAAACAGAGAAGAGTAAAGGAACAAAAATGAAGAGGAATTAAAGTCAAACAGAATATTTGGGAAGTATAAATAAAAAGAAAAGAGCTGGGTAAAGAAAAAAAAAGTAGCAGGTTTTTGTCCTCAGAGCTGTATTCTTTGCAGCAAATGGTTTCTTACTGCTTGACTGCTCTGCCAAAGAGAGTTTGTAGGCAGCACTCAGTCAGGATTTTTTTTATCCTGCATTGTCTGCATCCATAACTTTTGTCTCACCACTTTGAATTACTTTTTAGTCTCAACCCAACGTGAACACGAGGACAATCACAGGCTACTCACCGCACTGATAGGTAACCCATTGACCTCAGCAGTGAAAGATGAGCTGGGCTGACAAATCACAAAATCAATGCATGATTGGAGAGTGAAGATCTTATCAGCAGAAGCTACTTTCCCATTTATAGTTTTATCATTTACTTAAAACTATTCAAAATCTGTATTATGACTCACCCGTCTCTGCTTGGTTCTAAACCATGTCCCATGATGCATTGTGTGATGCCTTCACATGAATATAAAGTGTGTTCTGTTAAATGAGAATACATGAATATTTATAGGTCAACAAAATATCCAATTACTCTGAGAAGAAGACAGAAGATGTGGGATTTAGGACTTAGAATTGCAGGAGCAGGGATTTGTTGGTGTGTGTGTGTGTGTATGTGTGGGAGTGTGTTTAGGTAACCAAAATGTAAAACCAAGATGATTTACTATCGCACAGCAAAAACACACATCAGCTGAGAGTGTCAGAAAAACAAATTCCAGATAAGAGATCCCCCAATGTTGTTTGTACGTTGAAGTAAAACAGTGCAGTTATTTTTGGATTATGTGGATTACAGCTGTTTAAGAGACAAATAGGTTGTAGTTTTATGGTTTAGATTTTCTGCTTTCTACTTGATAAAAGAAATAATTCTTGTCTTGAATTTGGATTGCTGTGCAATGAATGAAATGAAGGAGTCTGACACAACAACTCATAAAAGGATGTTATCACTTCCTTTGTAGGATCTTAAAGAGACACAATGCCTTCCATTGGACATTGGTATCTTTTTGATCTACATCATCCAATTTTCCATTAAACTTTCTTCACAATGTTTCAATTCAATGTAGCCAAAAACTACATTAAAAAGTTTAGGAAGTTTTCTGTTCAGGAATCTGTACTGAGGGGATCAGTCACTGTGCATGTCTGTGAGTAGATTAGATGACCCTTAAAAGGTGCTTTTTTGCAATAAACTGCCTTTTTTGACTTTATTGTTCTTGCTTTTAAGCAAGAACAATAAAGTCAAAAAAGTTATTTTTGACATGTTTAGGTGTCTTTATTCTGAGGTTTAAACTGTGGAGAGATTAGGAAACTGGGCAGAGAGAGTGCAGGATGACATGCTGGTGCTTTCTTGATGGCTGACAAACATTAAGATCCAATAGGAAGTGTAAGAAAAGTTGAAACAAAAGTTCAAATTAAAGAAGTGAAGCAGTACCAAAAGTAAAATGCAAATTACATTTGAAATTTAAACTCTTAAGCTATGTGTATTTATTCACAACCTTGTCTGTCGTTTTGTAGATGGTACTTGAACGCTGGATCGCTGAGACTCTGGGATGTTTGATTGACATATGTGGCCTCAGGAGACTGACACTCATAATAGAGATATAGCTGTTGTGGGATGTTGCCATTGGCTGTATGTTTTACAGAGAAAGACCCAAGGTGTCTCACAAATAGTGAGTTTGGACACATTTTTAGAGGCAAACATGTTGACGCTCTGGTAGTTGCCATGTAACACCTTTCTCTACGTCTGTTTTCAGCACATTTTATCTCTGTCTCACTCTGATCTCATTCCAATTTATTTTCAACTCATTTTTGACCCCATACATTTTGTCACAACATGGTCAGGCATGGCACAGATGTCCTTGGTATGTTGTGACAAAAAGTCACATTTTTTCAGTCAGCTTTTATCAGAAAATGATCATGGCTGAGTTTCTAGTCAAGACTATCAAGCTTTTAAGTCACCAACATTGAGAAACTTAAGAAATACAACTTCAACTAAAGTTGTTGTTTTTTTTCCTGTGGTCATAACATGGCTTTGTGTGTGCTGAAAGGAGACACGGCATGAAGGGAGAGAAATATTGGAAACTACAAAAGGCAAAGGTCCCCAGCTTGACTTTTTTTTTCACCATAACAAAGAAAACAAACTTTTTAACCTAAATCACTCCACTTCAGTGACAGCAATCAGTCAAAAAAAAAACAAAGTTTGCCAGTAATCTGCTGAATTAGCTGAATCTGTGGTCTGATAAAGCACATGTTTCTAGATTTTCCTGACCTTGACTTTAATTGAAATGTGTCCACAAAGTGATCACAAACCCTCAGGTGAATCTCAGGACACTGATGTGGGATATTAACTAGGCAGACTGCACTGTCTGCTGTTTGACTCTAATCTAGTCTGAGTATGTCCTTCAGATGTTTCTGTGGTTGCAGCTCAGACCTCAGGCTTTAAACTGTAGATTTTATCTGCAGTGAGGGTTGGGAGCTTCTTGTCTGCAGTCTGCACTCAAACCATACACTGTGTGGCAGCCGCTGCACACAGGACTGTTATCAGACTGTCTCTGAAGGGTCTTTTAATCAGGATAAACCTTTCACCTGCCCATGAACCAGTGTGCACTGTGGTGAGTCACCTCTGTTCAGGTAAAGGTGACTAAACAATAAGCTAAGTGGGTCCAACAGCAGCAAGTTCAGACACTTTCATCCATACGGCTGCCTAAAAATAGCAGCAGGTCCTGCTGCCTGTTGGGCTTGTTTAGAGAGATAAAGATCCATAAGACCGTTAAAGTGGGTTGTAGTGTAAGATCACATTTTCATTCAGATGTTTGTTGATGCTTAATGGCACATTGGATTTTGACAGTTGATATTAATTTTTTTATATTTCAAGTGATGGTGGAAAAAAAGAAATAGATTTGAAGCCACTTGAAGATCAAATGTGATCATGTGGGATTTTGGAAATATGTCACAATTAGTGTCTGAGAGAAATATTCCTAAAATTGAATCTAAATATTCTGTTTGCGTGTGTTTGTGTGTTTGAGTGTGCTAGTACATATCATACATGTGTGTGTATGTGCTGTTAAGCCTCATTTTCTTTCTTCATATTCGCAGTTATTCTGTCTGTGTTTGTGTGCCTGTCTGTAAAGAGATGAAAGGCCATGATTAGGTCATAAATACTTTATCAAAGCACAGAGTGCACACGGCACGCACAAATGCAGATGTGGCCTTTGATTGTGTCTGATGGCCTTTGTAGTTTCTCCCAGATTGACAGTAATTGAACCAATTCCAGCTACATTAAAGACATAAACCATCCAATCACAACTTTTTTTGAACTGCTGTGACAGGACAAAGCAAACCAACCCCTGCCTCTGATACGAGATGACAGACCTACTGCACGCTGCAGTCACAAACTCCCATCCCTCCTCTTAGAGGCGTTTCATACATGTCACAGAAATCATTTTGATCCGCTCCTCCTTCCCTCTGTGTATATTTCAGCACCAACACAGTGTGGTCCTGAGAAACAGATTTTACTATGAGCACATGTTGGTTCAAACATCTCATGGTTTCCCTGGTCTTATCTCACAGCAGTGATGAATGGACAACACTTTGTTTTTTTGTTATTTAAATTTTTACACAGAGCAAAATTGAAACATGTTTTGCAGCTAGTCAAAGATACAAACGATTTTCAGAAAGTTAAGAAATAGTGGTACAATAAAAAAGGTATAAGGCACAGATGTCTAAGGATAGGATCTTTGTGGCTCACACATACATATATGTCTATGTCCCCACCCACACGGACAAACCCACAAACCCCAACCTGCACATGTAAAATCCCACATACCCATTCAGGCAAACGGACAAATCAGCAAAAGAATGCAGATAAGCTTAAGTGAAAATACTCACATGTAAATGGATACCAATGTTTACCATTAAAAATCATCACATACTAAAAAAAATATGCAAAAAAAAACAAACTTGCACTTGATGGAAGAGGTATGTTAGGTCCATATTTTAAGATTGGTTAAGGTAGGATTTAATGAGGATGCATAAGTGGTCCATGGTGTCCAACAACTTTTAAACTTATGTTGTTCAAATCTTTCTCCATTATGTAAATATTAAGGATTACATTGATCCAGTTTTCAACTGTGGGGGCATCTGTTGACATCCATTTTCTGGTAACTATCCATGTACTGCTTTGTTGCTAAATATCATCAGAATTTTAAACATGGATTTTTGAGGAACCACTTTGGTTTTAATTTGAACACTTCTGTCCTCATTACATCTCAGCAGTATATTTACAACAACAGTTAAGTTAAACAGTTAAGCTTTGGGAAATGTGGGAACTGATTTTAGGATGATAGTAAGGGGTGGAAGACTCACTGTCAGTGTACTTTAAGTCCAGTTTGGACTCTGGATTTGTTTTTGTTTTCAGCTTAATGAGAGTATTTTGTTCCAACGAGTACTTGAAATCAAACAAAAAATATGCAGTTTGTCCTGCCCGGTAGTGTGAGACATACAGGTTTGCATGTGATCATCAGCAGGATGAGATCACATCTCTTTGCTAAGCTGTTTTAAATTTGTGTGATATGACGATATGCTCTAGTCTAAACCTGGTACAGGTAAAGGTTTAGGTAAGTCCTTGCAGGGAAACAATAAGGTTTTAGTTAAAACACAAATCTGGTAGAAATTTGTTGATTTAACACTCTTGTGCAACGCATCTTGTTGGGGTTGTATTGACATAATAAGTTAGGCAAAGCCTTATATAGGGGGTATTGCTTTTTAGGCTTCATGCTATCCCTCTGGTGCCTCCTTACCTATAGCTTTAAATGATTCACAGCTCAATAAAATCTGTATTTTTTTTCTCACAAGATTTTAGATAGAATTTAAAAATTCCAGTCAAGTGTTTATGTTATCAAAATATAATATTTATAACCCTAAACCTGTTTTCAAAGTGCTCCCAGAACTGATAGTATGGAGTCCAAAATATATTATCATTGTGTAAAAGATGTATTACTCTTATTATTGTTGTTGTTGTTGCTGTTGTTGTAGAGGGTGACATTTTGGAGATGGGATGTTTTTGATCTTATTTTTCATTTTCCACATCACAGGCTGCACACCACGCCCTTCACTCTGCACCCCTCTCTGCCTCTGTTTTTCTATCTCACATTCATCATTTCTACAAGTTTCATCCCACTCTAATCAGGATATTGTGTGTGACAGGCAGGAAAATAAATGAGCAAATAAATGAGTGTTTGTGGGGACTGACGTCATCTACACCATTTTAAAGGAAACCCTCCCAGACAGAGCTCAGGTTAGGGTTTCTTTTGTTGATGTGATAATTGTATAATCCTCCACAGTGAGAACAGCAGCAGGTGAAAGGCAGGGAGTCGAGGCAAGAGGAAGTTGTTGGAGTCAGGAGGACGCATTCAGGAAGTGATGTACATGTGTATGTGTTTGGGTTTATTTAGGATGCAGAAGGCGTCCAGCAGTCAGCTCTGCAGATGTGAATGTTCTGCTAGATTGATTCCCTTCCCCTTAGAGACAGAGAAAGACTCAGCGAGTGTGTTTGTGTGTGTGGGTGTGTGTGCGCGGGCATGTGTTTATGTGTGACAGGAAGAGATCTATGCCCAGCTGAGCGCCCTACCACTGTTTGTTTAAATCTGCTCTGCACTTCATCACCCCCCTCCTCCTTTCCAAACCGTCCTTTCTTTTCTCTCTGCACGGCCCTCTCTTCATCCCTGCTGGCAGTGAACTACACCGCCTGCTCCTCATAAGGAGAACACCACAGGAGAATAAAAACCCCTTTACACAAGAGACGGGTGTATGATGAGGGGAAACAAAAGAAATCTTAACAAACCTAAGCTTCGGTTACAGTTGTCTTTGTTATGTGTAGTCTGTGGTTTAGTAAAAATGTCTTGAAAATGGGTTGCAGTCCTTTGTGTCTATGAATAGTGGAGCCAGTTTGAAAGAATTCATTGTACATTAGTCTCTTGGTCTCATACATTGCTGAACATTTCTATGAATTTTTAGGAGTTCTGGCCTTGAAACTCTCCAAAGTTGCTTGTTTAAATGTCCGTCACAGCATGAAGACTTTCCTGTCAGACAAGGAGGGGTGTGGTGGAAAAGGAGGGCAAGTATAGAGAGACAGAAATGACATCTAAAGCATGCTGCTAAAGCTACAGAGCAGGGGAGGAGCTAGAGGGGTGACTGGGGTAGCAACGACCACCTCTGGAACATGATTGGACACCTTAAGTGACACGCCAGGTGATTGACAGTACCTGCGTGCTGTGATCAAAATGTAAGTTTTAGGCCCCGTTTATACGACAACAGTATAAGGATGAAACGCAAAAGTTTTGTTGCGTTTCAGCCTCTCGTTTATACAGAAACGCAGTTTCAGCCGACCTAAAACGCAACTTTTTTAAAACACCCTCCAAAGTGGAATTTTTCTGAAATGCTGCAGCCTCTATTGCTGTATAAACGGCAAGCCGGCGTTTTCAGTGAAAACGATGACATCACGCTCCGTTTTGCGTGAGCGCATTCCACTTTCGTTGTGGGAACTTTTGCGAACCGGACAACAAGAACGGTTAAATGGCGGACTTAACGTGTTGTGCTTGTGCTGCTGAATCTGCTGACTACCTTTCAGCAAAATGTGTATCTGTTGCTCCACTTCTAAACTCAGATAAGATGCATTTAATATATCCACCAGACGATCAGCCCACCTCTTCTTCAGCGGCAGACTACCAAAAGACTCTACAGTTATATCCCCACCTACAGGCCTTGTATGCACAATATATCGTTTTCAGTCCCTCAGCGTTTCCGTGTGAGCGCAGATTTTTTCATCTGCGTTTTTTCGAGTGAAACGCTGTGAAGCAATATTGTATAAACAGGGCCTAAGTTTCTCTTCTCTCTGTGTGCTCCTCTCACTCACTTAACTCATGCGCACACCCGCATTCAGACACACAAAGACAAGATATTTATTGTTCAGTTTCACACAACATCCCAACTTCATTGGAAATGGGATTGTATAAAAGTCCAGTTCTGCCACTGCTACAGAGTAATGTTCACAGCCTCATTTATGGCTCTTCAAGGTTCATACTGGTTGCATTACCCTGCCCTAACACTTTAGGTCAATTTCCTGAATATCTCCTGCTGTGTTCTAACATCAGCTCACTTGATCCTATGAAGAAAAGTCTCCAGGAGGCTGACAGAAGAAACACCTGATATTTTTGAATGCTTGGATTCACACATGCAGCCCGACACCAAAATTTCATAGTTTTTGGATGATTTGTGTGATTCTGTGAATACTGCTTTGAATTAATTTCTAACGTTGTTTGAGTCCTGGGCTGAAAATGTTATTTATCATTTTGTTGAAAAATAGTCCCTGAAAAATCTCCTGAAAATGACAGAAAGCAACGCAAGTTGTGAAAATTTCCAGTTTGAATGACCAACAATCCAAAACCAAGAGCTGCTCAAGTTACTGACATGCATGACAATACAGGTGCTCAGAAGAGAGTCTGATTTGTTTTTTTTTTTAATTATTTTTTCTTATTCCATCTCTAATTTGTTGATAAGAAGTCACTCAGCTGTAATTTTAGGCAACAAATCTCAAGAGAAAAAACACTTTTGGTGCAACCTGATCCAAGTCTCCTTTCCATCGCCACTGACAACCACTTCATTAAACAACATAAAAACACTTAAATGTTATTCCATCATGATGTGTTGTAGTTTCTACTCAGCATACCACTGTATTAGCAGATGTATGCCCCCCCTCCCTCTTTATTGCATGTTTTATGGCAGAGATGATGGATGTGTGTGAGAGCAGCTGAATAACAATGAAGCATGTGCAAGTGTGTGTGAAAATGATCGCCTGTGAATGTGTGTGTGAGAAAGCTTTTTTGTCATAGATTCTTATTGGTTATGTGTTAAAGTGTTTTTCTTAACTGTCATATTTCCTTATGTCAGCTGTAAAATGAGAAAGTTGAGTAAAAACCCTCGTTTCCCATGAGGCTTCACTCTAATGGTGTTTATTAAAAGTGTACATTCAAATTGAATGCGGTGTGTTTATGTTAGCTGGATGGGGAGTGTGTGACTTGTTTAATTTAAATGTTACCCTTTGTGTCTACACACCTCTGTCAGCATCTTCATCCGACAGATGGAATGCTAATATTACCATATAGATGATTTGTACAACTCAGCAAACCAACACACTTGTTTACCAGAACAATGGACACATCAAAGACTCTGGTGGGTTTTTTTCCTCTGTAAACTTTTTATGCTCCGTTGGTCCTGTCTTCTCTTTATCCTCTCTCTCTCCCAAACAACACTTTAGTATTCAAACCCTCTCGGTGCCTCATTTGAAATCTTTCCTCTGTCTCCCGAAAGTCTATGTCTCTCTCTTAGATTTCTCTGAATCAAGCAGACCACCCCGGTGCACTGTGGGAGGTTTGTACATTCAGTATTTAGATTCTTAACCAGCCTGAACTGCGTGTAAGTTTTAGTTTTGTTTTGCAGATTCAGAAAGAAAGTTCCTTGTCTCCTTGATGGTTATATCATTCACCAGCACTTATCATCGCCTCACTGCATGTGACTTGCAGTCTGTCTGCTCAGTTACTGCACAGAGTTTATGAGTTACTGAGTATGTGTGCACTATACTATACAAATATGAGGACAATTTCAGCTTTTGGAATATTTAATTGTACATATTACATATATTTCATTTTGTGTTTAATTTTTTATCATTTGAGTTTTCTCAGGTTCCTCTTACCATGTCTGTGTTTTTATGCAGGTATGAGCTGGTGGTTACAGGTGACAACAACTTAACAGTAGTAATGTTACAGCCCGCTTTATTCTGTAGCTGTAAACTCAGCTCATAAACACCATTAATAAAATGTGTTCATCTTAATACAGTTATTGACGATACATCTGCAAGGTATCTGTATTATTCTGTGATTAAATTTGTCATCACTTATGAGCATGTAATTTCAGGGTTGCAAGCCAAAGACGGCACATTGTGGATGATACATTGGGGGAACATATTGGTGTTATAGTGCAGTGGTTTTCAAAGTGGGGGACACCAGGGGGGGGGGGGGCTCAGGAAATTGGAGGAAAGGGGGAAATAGCATCAAATTATTTTTATATTTCTATTTTGTTATTCTTTTTTATATAACCATTTGTCTTGAGCAAACAACACGTAAACTGCCGTAATAGCCAGATTCAAGTTTCTGATTGTACCTAACCGCACCTCGTGTGACAGCTCTAACCTGGGCATGATGATGATCATCTTTGTCGACCTGGCAGTTTGCGCCTGTTATCACAGTCGCTTATAGCTAGCTAGCTAGCAAAAAATGGAAAGGCTTTTGACAGGAAAAAGAGGAGAGAGCAGTCCAACAGCTCTGCCGTGGAGGATTCTGCTGCAGAAAAACAAAAGAACTCATGACCAACTGAAATTCAGAAATATGAGGCCACCAAGCCCATCCCTCCCACTGGTGTAATTTGTCACTCCCAGACATGCACAGACACATGCACACTCTCACACACACACACATGAGAGAGAAGTTTGATTTGTTTTGTTTTGGTCTTATCTGTCAACAGTTTTTTGAAAAGTTAATTATTCATTGGGAATATACAGTATTAAAGACATGTTTTTTAATAATTTTCTAAGCTAATCAAATCTAATATTATTGAAAAAGCATTTTAAAATCTGATGTTTTTATCATATTTTGAAGTATTGTCTGCTGGTTTGCAGAAGGGGGTCCCCTGGCTAGAAGCTGATGCTTTTTGGTGGGCCTTGACATGGTAAAGTTTTGGAACCCCTGTTATAGAGTACAATGTGCTACTGACATACTGGCTCAAAAGTCACTGAGAATGTTGTGGAAAATGATCTGTAGAAAAGAGTGGGATCTCTGTGTTCTTTGGTATTTAAATATTACTGTTATTTTTGCAGGAGGTCTGTTTCTGTGCAAGGAGTTTAAACAGCCGTTCTGTTTTAATATTCTCTCCTCTCCTCTTCACCTGTCATTCATCTCTTTTTTATCATATCAAAGGGGTAAATTACTTTGGTACCAGCTATTTTCTAGTTACTGACGGTTTTCAAAGAGATTTTCTTCCCCTCTCCCTCTCAAAACCACTTTTTTTTGCTCTACAAAGAGTTACTTTACATGATCACTGCTAAATTATTTCATTCCCTCATTTGATAACAAACATGTTACACTGCTTTTATTTTCCGATTAAAGACGGGGTTTCCCTTGCTCAAAAACAGCCAGGTGCTAGCTTCACACAGTCAAATCCCTTATATCTCAAAGCATGCCGTGTTTCAGAGGCTGTGCCGGGGGGGGCGTTTTACTGCTGTTAAAAATATGTAAAATTGTTCAGAACATATGATGAAAGCATTGTTGGTTCCCTGAAGCAATTTAACAAATAATCCCTATCTTTTCTCCATTTTTTTTATCCTTTCCTTTAGGTGACATGTAATTGTTTCACCATTAGTGACGGAGAGCTGCAGGAGGTTGGAGTTGGGCTGTTTCCTAGGTAAGAAACACACAAACTCACTCTCTCAAAGGTAGAAATGTCAGACACATGTGTCCTGAAAGCATCATTAAACTCAATAAAGCTCATAATTTAAGTAGAAAGAGTTTCCACAAAACTCAAAGCGATCTTATTAGTTACCTGCTTTCCTTTGACAAACCCAACCCATCCTTCACCTGCTCGCTTTTGAAACACCGTCCTCGTTATTTTCCAGACATCTTTTTGATGTATAAGGAAGTAGGAAAGAAAGGAATGAGTGATTTTTTTTGTTGTGAGGCGAAAATGTGAAAATTAATGTTAACAGAATATTGTAACACTGTTTGGGGAGGACGCAGAGGAAGCAAGGGAAAGAGGCGAGAAAGAGTGGGGAAATATGAGGTTTGACTCCAGCTGATTTGTGATTCTGGTCTGGTATGTGGGAGGAACACACACACACACACACACACACACACACACACACACACACACACACACACACACACACATAGCGAGGTGGTATGCACTGTAATCCTGGCATTGAGTCTGGGGTGAATAGGGTGGGATTTGGCCTGTCGCTGAACATGTTGTTAGAGTTCCTGCACACGCACATGCACACACACACACACACACACCACACACACACACACACACACACACACACACTGCAGGTATCCCTGCCAGTTTATCTGGCCACTGTTGAGATGTCAGATGGTCACAGTGGCTTTAACAGAGCTCAGCCAATCTGTGTGTGTGTCTGTGTTGGAGTGTGTGTGTAATTCCTGTTGTAACTCATCCATAAATGATGGACCTGTTCGCAGGATGGTCCCCTGCCTATTCATATTTTGGGTTGCTTGGCAACCACAGGGTTTGCTGAGGAGAGGGGATTACTCTGTTGAGGCTCCACCTCTGTTCACCCCGACATGCCGTTTATTTTCCTGCCCTTGTTTGCTGACTCTCTGATTTTCCTCTCTGTCTTCCTCTTGACCTCTGCTCATGAGCTTATGGAAAATGTAACGTTAAATCCTGTCCCTTTGGCCAGCCTGGTATGGGCTTTAGCAGCATTGGAAAAGTGAAAAGAAAATGTCAGCAGACTTATAAAGGTACAGACAGAAGCTTTTATTCAGGTACTGTGGTCAGTTAATGCATTATATTAAAACAGTGATGTTTTGACTTAACCATGAAAGATCATGTTTTAATATTGATTTAACCTGCAAGAAGGCTGAAGAGAATAAACCCGTACCAAGGAATCTTATCCATTTACAAAGTCTGAGAGATAATAGTGATTTCAAGATTGATAAACCCATCCTTAAATCAATGTTCATGTCAACATATTAATGTCTGAAGTTTGTAGCGGGTTCACCTGCTGTAACTACCTTCTCACTTTACATTATTCCTTAATAAACAGGAAATATTGCATTTTATTTGGACAACATATTTAATGCTCTGAAGCCATAAAAACGTGATTAACAGTGAAACTCTCTCATCAGGTGTGTTCATTTTCTCTTACCTGGATTACACACATGTAACAAAGTGTGTACTCAGGAAGTCAGCCAGCTCTGCTAAACAACAAACCCTCTCTGCGGAGTCTCTGAGAACAGAAAAGATTTCACTCATTAAATATAAACTAATGGTCCTTCATTGTCTTTACTGTCACACCCATGTGATGATCCCACTGCTTTGTGCAGCAACAGTTAGCTTCTGTGAGTGTGAGTCAATACAGTTAATTTATGATGCACGTTAGTTAATTAATCTAATTAGTATGCTAATGAGCTGCTCTCCATCAGATAACAGCATCGTTCAGAGGGCTTGATTTCTAGTTGATATTCAACCCGCAACTTTGGCTCTGCAGAACAAAGCCAGGGGGTGTTACTGATGGTTATATAAATACACACACACACACACACACACACACACACACACACACACACACACACACACACACACACACACACACACACACACACACACACACACAGACTTTATCGCTTGTACACATTGTTTTGTTCCATGAATACAATGAAAGAGAGAAAAGAGAGCAGTACTGATGGAGGTCTTCATAAAAGCAGACTTACCTCTACAGTATTTGTTTCCAGCCATGTGTGCACTGACAGTTATTTTTATAGGGACAGAGGAAGATCCTGAAATTTCATTTTTTACCAAGTTATAAAAATTTACAGCAGTTATATTTGCCATATAAATATATATCTATATCTATATCTATATCTATATCTATATCTATATCTATCTATATATGTATATATATATATATATATATATATATATATATATATCTATATATATATATCTATCTATCTATATATGTGTGTATATATATATATATATATATATATATATATATATATATATATATATATATATATATATATATATATATATATATATATATATATATATATATATATGCACACACACACACACACATACATTACCTTAGTTTTGTGTCGCTAAGTATCCCAGTATGCTTCGAGCAGCACATCAGATGGATGTTAGGTTGTAACCATCCTTATACCCCCATCTAAGGCACTGCCATCTTGCAGCAAAAACAGTGTAATTTCTTTCTTTTAAAAGTGTTTTGATTCTAATTATATGCTCAATGCATGTTCATGCAAGTCTTAATTGTGTCACTTTATTTAGGTCAGTCTAATTAGTTAAGTTTATGTATCTTATCAGATTAATTTTACCAGGTTGACGAAATATTGAGCATGTCAATGTAGCTTTTATGTCTAAAAAAGCCTCTTTAATATTATACAAGTTAAAGCAAATGAGGCAAAATAAGAAAATTTATGTAATGTTACACTCAGGGGAAAAACAACCCTTAATGCATTCACTCAGTGTGTTAAATCATCCATATTCAGTGTCATGTTTTTGATGCTGAAACATTCTGTCAGTGTGTTTGTGGAGGAGCAGGATTTTTTTATTTTGTTAATATTTGGGGATTGTAATCAAAAGCCTTTGTTGTGACAGAAGTGGAGTACCCGTCTCTTCCTTGTTTTATTTTTTTTCATGCGTCTGATGAGAGAGTGACATTTGTTATGACAGAAGCACACTTCTCATTTAGTTACACTGTGCAGGGAATTTTTTGTGTTTTTTTTTTTTTCTTTTTCTTTTTTTTTTTCTTTTTTTGTGGATATTCTTTCTGTCTGAGAGTATTTGTCCACCGAGCGCTCAGTCTTCAGTAAAGTGTGCAGGGTTCAGATCATGCAGAGTCATGTACCAGATGATATTTCACCGTCTAACAGCACCTCAGTTTCCCACAGCTGTCACATTAAACAGACTGATGGATGGATGTCAGTTTCAAGGGAGGTGTGTTACTCATCATGATTTTCTCTTGTGATTTTGTTTGCACAAAAAACTAATCTAACAAATTTCAAACAACACTGATCTGAGTCAAATCCTTAGGTTTTCTGTCTTTGAGATTATGAGATCATGCATTTAGATGTTTAAGACTGTACCTGTGTTGAAATGAATAAGAACACCATGACTGTGTCTGGTTTCTGATTAGCACCTCTCCAGACTCCTGTAATAGCATATGAGTCTATGGAGGGGATAGTTTTTTTTTCATGGGAATGTAATGTTTGCAGTTCTTATTAATAGTGAGCAAACATACAGCAGATGATACTCAGAAGAGTTCCTGTGTGGAGAAGCTGCACAGAGTTCCTCCATTACTGCTGCTGACAGAGCCACATAAAACACACTGAGCTTACTGAGGGATTCTTACCTATTAACAGTGTTGACATTCAGTATAGGCGTGGGCTGATTATAAAAAAGTTCTACTGCTAAATCCTAAAATGCTTTTTCTTGTCTCTATCCACATAAAGGCCCTGTGTCCTTCTTAAAGAGGGGTATTATGCTTCCCCATATTTTTAAACATGAATTCAAAGTAACAGTGCTGGATGTTCAGGCTAAACAAGTGCAGATTTTTAAACCTCTGCATATTTATATGTTGTAGAAATCCCTGAATCTGTGTAAACTGCACAAAGGGGCCCTTTCTTAAAATAGCACTCAAACACCATGGTCTACACATAGCTCTGCCCCCGACAGGCCTCCAGAGAGCTGGCCAATCAGAGGGAAGGGGGTCTGTGGAGCCTTACAGAGACAGCGTTTAAAATGAAATGTGTCAAATTGAGGCTGAAATGTTGGTTTTCAGAAACATTGGTGGGAGGGAAAATAGGGATTTTTTGAGCTGCAAGTCATGTAAAGCTACTACAGGTTACTAGAGAGAGACAGTATATAGCATGACAAAGCATGATACCCCCTCTTTAATGGTTGGAACAGACTGTAAGTTGTCTCAGTGTTATGTGTGAAGGGTTGATATTTCCATTCAGTGAGGCTAGTTAGCACATCAGTGTAATCTACATGATGAATATGACACTGTTTAGAAAACAAAAGCAAGAACTGATAGTAATATCTACACAGAAGAGGTTGGAGTGATTGAGTCCACCACCAGGGTGTAAGCAGGGCTGCTTATGTTGAGGTGAAGCGCTGAAGATATTAAAAAAAAAATTCACAAAACCAAAAATGTTCAAAAATTTTTTCCCAATTTTTCTCTTCTTAGCTCTTCTGCAGCTGTGGCCGGCTTCATCAAACAGTTGCACTTTTAGCAGTTAGCTGATAAGATCTGTTGGATCCATTTTCCTGCTTCTCCAGTTTTACAAGTCTTAGTCCATTTAACCTGATGAAGTGTTAACACACTGCTAAAGTTAGCACCAGCGTTGCTACAGCCTCCCAAGTCCCACTGAGGAATATCAAAGCCAAAACAAACAAACATTTCAAGATGCGGAACAGCTTTGTTCCCTGTTCTCTGGCTCTCTGGGGATAATTTGTCTCTCAGTTAAACCCTTGAACGTTTCGATAATCTTAGCATGTAAACAAGCTAATCACCAGCAAACAAGCTAGCAGCAGCTGGTATCCGGTCCCTCCTGGTGTGATAATTTATCTCCTAGTTAAAAACTTCTTGAACAGAGATGAGGTAAAGGCTCGGTTTGTGAAGCTTTAAGTCACAGCACAGTGTAGAAAGAAGATGGTACTGATTTGACAAAGAAAATCTGACTCCACCAGGAGTCTTCCCCAACTTTAAGCATTCTTCTTATGGTTAAGTTAGACTTGGATGTAAATATCTGCTTTCCTATGAAGGATGTGAAAGTTAAACTCTGAATTACAGATAAGTTTCTCTCTCTCCCCCCTTCTCCATTTTTCTCTCTGACTTTATTTCTTCTCTACTCCCTTGTCATGCATCTTCCCTTCCCTTCTCCCCAATCCCTCTCTTCTCTCCATATCTTTAACCTGTTCTCTCTCGCTCGCTCTCCTCTTCTCCTCTGGTGTTTTCTTTCTCCCTCCTGCTCTTCATCATCCTGTTTGTGCTCTTCCAGCTTATCTCTGCTAAACCATGACTGTAGGCCAAACTGTGTGATGGTGTTTGAGGGGACAAATCTGCAGCTCAGAGCTGTTCGGGATATCGACGCTCAAGAAGAGGTATGAGAAAAAAAAGAAAATACAAACATCTTCACACCATTAACGACATAGAATATCATTCTGGGGTTTATCGACTGTATTGTAGCTTTTCCTCTAATGTCCATGTTCTTTATGAGCATTTTTATTGACTGTGTTTTGTTCTCTTGTGGTGAGGGAGGAGTGAGTGCCTCAGGCTGTGTAGCGTAATAAATAATCTGAACCTAAGAACCACATTTTCAATCAACATAGCGTGGAGCTTTTATTATCTAAAGAAATAACAATTGTTAATAGTGATCAAATGAAGTTAATGTGATTTTTATGGTGCTCAAAATTGTAGCCAAGTGAAAGATCACTGCAGGATGACACCTTCTGTTTGTTGTTCAGTGTCCTGGCTTATTTTCCATCCTTCACCATCTTTCCTTTCAATATGTAATGAGATGCAACAACGCCATCTGGAAAATTAACACCGACAAAAAATTTACACACATTACTGCAACACCATGCTCAGGATGTTCACAGTATAAATTGTAAATCACTTTTTGTTCTAAGGTGATGTACATTTAACTATGATCTATAGTCTAACAGGTTGGACTGTTTTCTTTATTTTGTTAGCTCACGATTAGTTACATCGAGACGTTAGCACTGACTGAAGATCGACAGAAACAGCTGGAGGAGCAGTACCATTTTACCTGCCACTGTCAGCGCTGTGACTCTCAGGACAAAGTAAGACACACACTTTAAATGTTCACATTTATATTTTGTTGGGTGGCATGAGTAATGTACACGTTTGTTGGTCAGATTTGGTATTTATCAACATCTGGGTTGTTGACTGCCATGAGGCTGACAGTAAACAGGATCTGATGGGTGTTTCTTGGGTCTTATTAACCGGATGTTTGCCAAGTTTTATTTTGGTTGTTTTTCACTGGAAATTGTCAACAGTCATAATGGTCAGTTCAACCAGTTGCTGGTTTGGTTAAAGAAGCCACTTAATGGGACTAACATTTAGCATGATACCACAGGGTCATGGTAGCTCGGTGTGTTTTGTGTCTTTATTTGAAAATAAAAGAAATCGTTGATCTTTGTGGCGTATTGAACTGCCTATGAGAATAACCCAATTTGAGATCATTTTGATCTTTCGCATGAACACTACTGCTAAAATCTTTCACTTCAGTAGGAGATGCATAACTGGGTACATTTCTACATAAACATAATATTCAAAAATATCTAAGGAGCGCTTAAAACAGCTCCATAACTGACTGTACAGAGAGGGATAAAAAAAATAGCTGATGTACTCAAGCAGTTGGATTTGAGTCTGTTGCTGATATGTTACAGTACTGGATCAGATACCAATAGCTGAATAATAATCATAGTCAAATAATAATCTCTCACCTCAAAATCCACAATCTTGATATCATTTTTGACAGCAGTCTTGTTTTTTTGGACACCACTTCACCCAGTTATCATCTTGCCCTGTACTGCAACACCTACACTAGCTTCCTGTCCCCTGCTGGATCCAATTTAAAATCCTGCTCTTAACCACAAAGAAATATATAAAATTATTTTTATTATTATTGAAAGAAAAAAAAACTTCTGCGTACAGGTTTAAATGAGTAAAATTGCTCATTAATGTTCTTCTCTTTTTTATTCTTTTTGTTTGAGCAAATGATTGAATCATTAATGAACTGTTAAACAGAGTGACTGTAATTAGAGCTCAAATAATTATGCTTTAAATTATTTAATTTGTCTGAAACAAACCTGACAGCTTTCAAAACCAAAAGGTCAAACATCTGCTCCTCCTTCAAGTTTTTTTAACATACCTTTTTTTGTCATTTATGGTGTTAATTATGTCTTTGGGTTTTGAATAGTTTGTTGAACAAGAGAATACATTTAGATGTTATCTGCAGCTTTGGGAAATTGTGATTGTAAATTTTCCCAGCTTTTTATTTATGCAGACCTTAGAATTAATACATTTATTACAGATGAGATAAATAGTAAAAAAATATTTTAACTTGCACACTTTATTGATATCTTTAGGGTAATTTTCAAAATGGACTCAAATATCCAATAGGAGCACAGATGGCCTAGTGGTTAAGGTCAAACTACACATGGGCAAACAGCCCTTGAGCAAGCAGCCCAGGTTCAAGTCCAACATGTGGCTACTTTCCCACACATCACTCTCCACTCTCAGCCTGTTTCCTCCTCTAGCCACTGTCCTGTCCTCTCAAAATAAAAGGCATAAAGCCGACAAACTGGTGGAAAAGGCTAGAACTGTGACTGGAATCAGGTTGGACTAACTGGGGGCTGTGGTGGAGAGATGCACACAGAAGAAGCTAGAGGCTATTATCAATCATACAGACCATCCACTTCACAACATCTTTGTGGACCAACAAAACAGCAGCAGTGGACGGCTCATGTCTCTGTGCTGCAGGACTGAGAGATACAGAAAATCATTCATCCCTGCAGCCATTAGGCTCCATAACGCTCAAGCCAATGAGAGATGAGCTGAAATTCTTGTTTTATGTGATTTTTTAAAGATAATTTCATCCGCCAGACACCTGAATTACCCTTCGGGGATTAATAAAGTACAATCTATTCTATTCTATTCTATTCTATTCTATTCTATTCTATTCTATATACTTCAGTCAGTTTGAAGTTCATCAAATTCACATAACCTAAAAACAAATTTTCATTTTTGTTCTTGCATAAGATATTAAGAAACTTATTTTTGACCAGATTAGTCATTTAAAAACACACTCACATGTACACACTGTTTCTGTCACACATGTACTTGGTACAGCACACACACTTCTGCTGTGTTGCTCCTGGCTCAGGCAGTGCATCTGTGCGTAACGTGTAACAGTGTACCCTTTCCTGTCCTCTCCTCCTCCTTTTTCCTCCCTTCTTCACTCTGCCTTATCTCCTGCTTTCTTCCTCTTCCTCTCTGTCACTCTGTCACGCTACACTTCCTCACACCTCTCTCTCTCTCTGTCTCTCTGCCCTCGTCTCCCTCCATGACCACCTGCTGAAAAATGAGAAATATTATCTTGTCTTTCAGCTGCAGTTTGCTTTTCCATCCATCTTCATCCTCTGGATCCTTCTGTTTCCCTGTCTCACCGTCTTTCCCTCCTTTTCTTACACTGTAACTTTTCATTTCTCTCCCTCTCTTTCTCCCTTCTTGTTTTCACAGCTTTCTCTCCCGTCTCTTGCTTTGTTGTCACAGTGGCATATACATGACACATTGGTCTTACTCTTCAACAACACAGCAATACTCAAGTCTTTGTGGGAGTGTGTTTAAGAGAGAGAGGGTGAGACAAGCATTCAGTTTGGTCTTTGGAACAATGGTTCGTTTTATTCAGCCTACCTTTGTTCAGCGCACACACACACACACACACACACACACATACACACACACACACATACATACACATTGTCAGTCATTACTCTCTATGTCTTTGATCTCGCACTGATGATGGTAGGCGGCTCAGTTGTGACCCAAAAGTTATTGAAACTGCAGATGACCGTTGACATCAAATCCAGGAGATGATGTTCGTGTGTTGTTCTTTTGTGTGTGTGCACTTCAGTGTGTGTTGTGTTGAGTGTGGCTGAAAGAAAGATGGTTTTATAAAGTCAGAAGGCCGATAAAAAGCAGTGGAAACCTCAGACTGGACTTTTATGAATCTGATATATTTTGTAGATAGTGTTGTCTCATTAAAATCTGTTGATCTGTGTGACTGTGTGTGAGTGTCTGGGTGTCCGTGTGTTCCATGTGTGGCTCGTTCAGATCTATCCTCTCCTCTTTCCCAGGACGGACTCATGCTGCCGGGGAAGGAATCAGCATGGCGGCTGCTGAGGGATGCTCTTCCTGAACTGGAAAAACTGAAAGCAGAGTCAAGTATCCTTTACTTCCCGGTCCACAAAAGTCACATCACTTCACACGTTGCTTCACGCAATGAAACAAGCAGACACCTCTTTACACCCTTCTTTTTCTGCTCGTGATATCCTGACACACTTTTATCCTAACAGCTTGTGTCACCATCAGCTGTTGTAATAAACACAAATGCAGCAGAGTCAGTCACCAGAGTCAGTGAGGTGGTTTAAGTTAGGAGAGATATTGCATGTTTAGAGAACAAGTTACAGCCAAAGGGTAAATATATTACACTGCAAAAGCTTGAGAACCATTGTGCAAACTCTGTCTCTTCATAGATTGAGTGAGCTGTTTCAAATTTTCACATTTTTTGTCACCCAGTATGAAATCCTTCTTTCCTTAAGCAACTTTCCAGATTGGGAGGCTCTGCTGCAGAGCTGTACTCATCTGTTATCACCAGCTGGAGGTGACGTGCCTGATGAAAATCTGTATAAGCTTAGACTGACAGACATGGCTTTAGACGCCTCTGTTCAGCTGGGACTCTGGGAGGAGGCTCTGCGATATGGCCAAAGAACACTTCCAGTTTACAGGTGAGTCAGTGTGTGTGTGTGTGTGTGTGTGTGTGTGTGTGTGTGTGTGTGTGTGTGTGTGTGTGTGTGTGTGCGAGGGACAGATAAGAAAGACGTAACACAAGTTAAATGTCAATAAACAAAATGTCTTAATGTGGTAAATATTCTCAGACCGAGGAGCCTTCTCCTTCCTCGTTCTCATTTGGAAAAGGACAAAGGAGAATTTATCAGGAGTGCATATGAAGTGCAGCTTCCTGAGCTGAGGCAGATTTGCTTGACTTTCTTTCCCTTTATGGGTTTTCACTTCAAAGTTATTCCTTCAGAGATTTGAGCTGCTACTGAAGGCTGATGCCTTCATAGTCGTCAAAATGCTTCCAGACGGTATTTTTGTTATTTTTGACAAAAACTCATTGTTTTCAGCACTCTGAAGGAAAGCTAGAGATTGTCAGAGAGATTACCTGCAGAGAATCAGCAGGGGCAAAGCAAGGGTAGCATGTGAAGGGGAGAAACTCCAGAGTGAAATAACAGAGTGATCAGGAGACATATCCAGGATGGGATGCTGTGCTTGTTTTAAAGTTTGAACTTGAGAATGAACCCTGAAAGCAGAGACTTAGTCTGAAAGTTAACACAGAGGAAATTTCACGGTGAACTAAGTTTGAATCTTTGACCTGATGCAAGGATTGTGTCCTCTGTTACACCTGCAGAGGTGAAATATAGCTCAGTAAAGAACTGATGTGAAGAGAGAGGAGAATACTGGAAAAAAACTTCAGGGTTCATCTTTTGAATCAACAGTTGATGGTGGAGAAATCTTAACTTCACCGATGACTTCAAAAACTTTTGAATAACTTGAGAAAGTTAAGAGACCCTGCAAAAGAAAACATGCAGATCAACACCAATGTTACATGAAATTAAAAAAGATAAGTGAACTTAGTAAAAGACAAGGAAGAGTCCAGTTAAGAGTAAGACTGGATGATTTTGCAACAGAACTGCAGCTCTCAGAGATGCTCTGCAGAAAGAATAACTTAAGAAATTGCAAGTTACAAAAAAATCCAACCCCTTTAGGGTGTGTGCTGAGAAAGAAATGAGCTTCTCAGACCCAAGAATTTTTTAAACCAGGCTGTAAACATGGTTATATTGCTGTAAAAATCATATTTTTTGGCTTGTTGTGTATGTGGTTTCTGGTTTTTCTGCGGTCAGCCTCAAGCAGACTGGAAGAACTGCAGTTTTTCTCACTTCCACATGGGCTCCATTTTTTCTTTTTAGACTGGAGGTTGCTGCTTGCTCTGGCTAAGGAGTGGAGAGTGGGCGTTATCAATGGTTAACACTTTGAGAGGAGTTCGAACTTGGATATTAAAAGGGGTTTATACAAACAAACTGGGGATGATTTACATCGTTTACTCAAAGCTGACATCGTGAGGCTCAAGGAACCTTTGTGGCTGCTTGCCAGCTGATGCTGCTCACCCCACAGATAGCAGCTCTAAACAGTCTCTATGATTTCCCCACCTCTGTATTCTGTTTTTACAAAAACTGACATCCAAGCAAGTGTGTTTTTGTCTTATTTAAAGTAAGATTTGCCTTATCACACTTGAGCCACATTCAACAGACAAGTCCAGGAACGTGTCCTTCCAAGATATTAAAAGACAAAAATAAGGTCTGAATTACCTGCAACAAGTAAAAAAATCTGCCAGTGGGGTAAGAAAAATTTACTTGTCAAGTTTAGAATAATGTCTAAATACAAGAAACTTTCACTCACTCCACTGGCAGATTTTTTTTTACTTGTTACAAACAATTCAGAGCTGATTTTTGTCTTTAAATATCTTTAAATGAGACGTGTTTCTGGACTGGTCTGGTGAATGAGGCTCATATTAAGTCTAAAAAGACATTTTTACTAAAAATAAGACAAACGCACTTCCTAAGATTTCAGTTTTTTGCAGTGTAGAAATTACTGCCTCTTTGATTTTATGTATTTGAAAAACCTAATCTTGGGTTTTTTAATCATCCACACATGTATGTCCTCATATCTCTAAAAGCAATTTCATACCTGGTCTCCTTTCCCCCCTTAATTTCTGTTGAATACAGGACTTAGATATAGCTATAATCATACAAAGATAATGGGCGGTGTCAGTCAGATTACAATAAATCACATCAGAGCTTTAAACTTGAAATCTGGGTCAGGAACTTAAGCTTTCCTTGCATCTGTTTTCTGAAGTGAGTCGCTCTCACATTCGACCTTATTCCTTTTCACTTTTGTGTTTGAGTGTCTAAAACTAATCGATCCGGTGTGAAGGGCAGAGTGCTAGAGATAAAGCTGGGCTCTCTCTCCCTCACACACACACACACACACACACAGAACACAGAACACCATATCCACAAGAGAGAAACCGTAATGCAGCCTATCAATAAATAAGCAGACACAAAGCACAGAAAGAGAGGGATGGTGATGGTGAGATGGGAATGGTGAGACGGGTGTCACCTGAAAAGAGTGAGTGTGTCTCTAGAAGGCAGAGGGGGAACCATTTGAGGGATAGATGTGGGGGTTTAGGGAGGAGCAGAGAGAGGGGTTAGGGAAGGAAGGAGGTGAAAAATGGGAGAGTCTGAGATGTGAGGAATCATCTGAAACCTGACAGAAGTGAAGCTGGCAGGAAGAGAAAAAACAGAAGTGACAGAATCACAAGGTTAAAACTGTGGTTTAGAGTTGGGAAACAGGAAAAACTGGAGGTTTGAAATGAATACGATGGAAAAAGAGGTGTAGAAGGAAGGATGTGAGGAAGGGAGGCACCGATAAGAGAAGAAGAATGAAAGAGTGTGGGCGGAGGATCCTCCATATTCATCTCCTATCTTCCTTCGGGCTCTTCAGATTTCAGAGAAGAAGAAAGATAGCTGCAGGAGCTCTTCATCTCTTTCTCATGTCCTTCCCCTGATTCTGTATTCCTTTCCTCTCCCACTCTCCCTCTCTCTCTCTCTCTCTCTCTCTCTCTCTCTCTCTCTCTCTCTCTCTCTCTCTGCTTTCGATTTCTCTTCTGTTCTGTTTTGGATGTATGGCGGGGTTTTCTCCTTTGCTCTGTGAGTGCATAATGCACATCGACTGCAGGCTGTGCATGGCAGGTTTATTGATAGTCTCCACTCTGCAAATGTTTTCCTGCTGCAGAAATGCTCACACATTCATGAATATGTGAATGAATGAACATTCAGGTATTCCTGAAAAAACAGCCCCTCAGAGACACAAGTGTATCAACAAGTGTAGTCTGTGATGGCTCACGGCGGAAAACTTCTGTGTTAAAAACATATTCTGATGCATTTGTGTCCTTGCACTGATTTTTTTTTTTCACCTTGTTTGGGTAACAAACCAAACAAAGAATGTTTGACATCCCGTTTAAATTTACACAGTAGCACAAACATACTAACAGCCAGAACTTTTCCAGCAACATACAGATTCCTTCATTTACTCTGAGTTATGAACACGTCCTTCTCTCTTTTTATGTTGAGACGTCTGTTAGAAACAATAAAAGTTCTGCTTCAGCTGTGGCCTCAGGAGTGCAGCTAAGTGCTTCCATCTTCTAAAACAAGCAGTATCAAAGGAAGGTGGAGAAATAAGTATTTTTGGCAATTCAGTAGCTACACGAAAAGAACTGAGAGGAGAAAGTATGTGTTCTGTTTTTATCAATTTATCTCCCAAAAGATGTTTGGAAAAGCAAAAACTGATGAACAGTTATGAAGTTGCTGTCGACCAAGGTCTGGTTGCACTTGTCTTTTGTTTTTGTTTTTGTTTTTTTTTACTTTGTTCATATTTTATGTTCAGCAACCTTTTCAACCCTATTTTCATTTTTTTCCCACTGTTGAAAAGTACCACTTTAACCCTGCTTTAAAAAAACAACAATTCCTTAAACTTCAATTTAATGATGAAGGAAAAATTCATACAGAAAAGGAGAAAAACAGATGAGGGTGGAGTGTGTGCTAGTATACATACATGTGCCTGTTTGTGTGTGTGTGTGTGTGTGTGTGTGAGTGAGAGAGTGTATGTCTATGTGCTTGCTTGTGTGTGAAATATAAACTTATACACACAAAGAGGTGTGTTTAGCTGGCAGGAGACAGATGCACACGTATCAGAATGTGTAGACAAACTGTTCTGGTTGTTAGGAAAGGATGTTTATACACACATTTGATTGTGAACTGTTGAATAGAAAAACATCAACAAGACAACATGAAAGTGGCACACAGTTTTTTTAATGAGATAAAAATTTAATCATGACAACAATCTGATGCAATACTCCATACTTTCAAACCCTAAGACTGACTTTTTGGGAGTGTCTGTGGTTTGCACTTTCTTCATTTAGCACCTCTTTATTACGATTGAGGATGTTTTTGTTAAAAACTCAAGAGAACAGAAATCAGTCATTTGTCAAATGTGTTAAAAACTTGTAAGATTTGCTCCTAAATTATAAATCCAAGCCTGTGTTCAAAGAATAGAGGGGGGAGGGGAAGGGGGGGGGGGCTCTTCTCTGATTGAAGCGCTCAGAGCTCTTTGACATTTGCAGCCTCACATGAAAGGTCGACTGCAGGTGTTGCGCTGCTCTGAGGAAGCAACAAATGTTGGAATTTGATGTTCATTACTGACATACAACCAGAGACTCTCCTGGAAGGGTTTCAGAATCAGCAAGACAGGAAATTGAAATTCTGGGCGATGAAAGGTTGGTGTAAGATTTGAATTGTACAACCCCAACTTCAACGACATTGGAACATTGTGTAAAACATGACTAAAAACAGAACACAATGGTTTGCAAATCCTGTTTAACCAATATTCAATTGAACACACTAAAAAGACAAGACCCTTTTTATTGTTATTTTTTCCTTTTTGCAAATATTCACTCATTCTGAATTTGATGCCTGCAACAAAGACTGGAAAAGCTGAAGAATGCTCAAAGATCACCTGTTTGGAATGTTCCACAGATGAACAGGTTATGACTGGAAACAGGAAGCAGCATCCTTGAAAGGTGCTTGGATGGTACCACAGTTTGATTTACCATCATTTTTCCTTTCAAGAAATCCATGGTGCTGCTAAGTTTTAAGTGGTTAAATCACTGTTACATCACTTTTGATAAATCACTGTAAGACAAAAACAAAATATAATTAAGGAGAATACTTAGAGCTAATCTTTCTTCTATGTTTTCAGTCGCCTTCTTCAGTTTTGCTGCTTAGCAGGATAATCCACGTCCCCACTCTCTAACAGCAGGCTGTGGATCTTTCCTTCCAAACAAGAGCCTCATTAGTTCCACTACATTTCCTTGTAAATGCTGCACTTTTCCACATCTATTAATTCCTCCATCCTACACTTTCTCTTCCTTATAGCTGAGAGCTATGGCTTTTTAACCAGCTGCATACAGCATCACCTTATTTCTCTTCCGTCTACTCTCCCTGGAACAAACAGGAGGGGAGGATTCATGAGGCAGCAAGATAATGAAATGATTTTAATTGCTGTGTGCTTCTAAATGCAAAGAGGAAATATAATTGGAGTTTGGTGTTGATGAGTGTGTTTGCTTGTCATGGCAGCCCAAATCACTGGCTTTGTAATTAAATCAGTTCTGTAACTTGATGTTATTCATGGCAGACTAATGCTGTTAGTGTAGTCTTTGGGCTTCCTGTTTAATGATTTAATTTCAACCTCAGAATTGGAGGCTACTCTCTGTAATTGGAAGGCTAGCCAGTTCAGCTATGCTTGACGGTATGAGCAAATGGGCCATTAGCACTGAGCTAGAAAACTCTGCTGGATAATCATCAGAGGATCAAGAGTTTGAAGCTTTTTCTGGGGTTAGTATGAGTTGATTAACTTTGATCATTAAATCATTGTTTGAAAACATTTAAGCAGTAGAGGGTAACTGACGGACAATATTTTCATAAAATTTTTTACAATGGTAAGAGTTTATGCTTTTCTGCCTCTGTCAGCAAGCATTAAAATGGTGTGATATGTGTGGAAACGGGGAAAATAAGCCACAAACTGAGGGATGCCGAAAGAGGACAGTGGAGTCAGAAAGGAGGAGAGGAATCAATGGAGTGCAGCAGAGGAAAGAAGAAACTTACAGACAGCATCACCTTTAATCCCTGCAGCTAACAAGGCAACCGCACAAACACAAACAGGTGGAAGCAGAGCTGAGGAGAGGAGAGGAGAGGAGAGGAGAGGGGAAATAGGAAAAAGGAGGAAGAGATTATAGGAGCGAGTTGGGAAGAAATGGAGATAAATGACTCGTCTGCTAAATCAGAACTTCAGTGATTATCAACAACAAAGCTGCTCCTTAAAACTCTCTGTTTATTTTTCTTAAAGGAGGAATGCCTCCAGCCTGTGTCTGTGTGTTTGAACTGTCTCAACTTTAAACAGTGCATGTGTTAAATAGCTAGAGACACAAAGTCTCTAAGCGTCAGAACGTGTTTTCATCTGTGCATTTGAAGCTGCTTTTGATGAAAACACTTTAAACTGGCTGTTTAAATTTAACACAGAAAGACTTTTCTTTGTTTTCCACTGACAGTGTGGAGTATTTTGGCAGTTTCTCTGTGCCAAGATTATTGATCCTGCTGATCAGAACTCCAGCTTGTTCTCCATGGATACCCAACACTGATCAAAACCTTGAAATCTAGAGCTGCCAAGCAGCTCACTCTGTATTTTTTTTCCTGCTAGCTGACAGTGTGCTTGAAAACAAAAATATATTCATGCATAAATAAAACCTGCACTGATACACTGTCTGTGTGCGTGTGAGTGTGTGCGCACGTACTTGGGTACATTTATGCAGGCAGCACTTTACATGTTAGTGGTTCAGTATAGATATGTGAGACTGTCTTCCTGCATGCTTGTTGCTTGTTGCTTGTTTTTCTGGTTATCAGGGGAATATCTGTTCACTGGCTGTCTTAAAACAGTAAAACTTGAAATGGATTGAAGGAAGGCAGAGAATAATGTGGGGAAATGGAATTTTAGTCACACAAGCATGTGAGACGCACACCTGCAGACACACCCACATGTTCGGGCAGGTATATTTAGACAATAAAAAGGGGGGCATGAATAATGCAAGTTTGCACACATGAAAAAAGAAAAGAAAATATGTCTTTTACTCACCCACTTATGCTCATAAGTGAATCAGTATACACACTTCCATCAAATCCTCAGTTCTGTCCTCTAAAAACTCATTGTCTCATGACTTCAGTGACTTTTCTTAGAAATTACAGCAAACAACTGAGTTTCATACGTACAGCCCAAACTTCATCAGATGGTGAATTGTGTCACTCAAAATGGATCATAGACCCATTTCAGCCACACAGGTGTGGATTACATAGATTAAAAATCCCTTCTACTTAACCTGTTTTATTCCAAAACCTTTCCCCCTCCTGAATCTCATGTCCTGTGGTGTTCAAGGACAGCGCCTGTGGAGGTTCCCCTGTTTAACAAATGGTACCAGAGGAGTGTGCTCCAATTACCATGGTGTCACACTGTGAGGCTGCTGTGGGAAATCTCATGCAAAGGTGCAGGAAAGGAGCTGGGGGAGTTCTGCTGAGCCTTGGATTCATAAGGAGCAGTACTAACGAGAGGAAGGTTTTTTTGTGTATTCAGCAGTAAGTCTTAGTGGATCCTCTTAAAGGAGCTGGAAGAAAAGGATTTCTGTGCTGTTTTACCTGGCCTGTCAAGATCACATAACCTGAGCCTTGATCTTCAGTGTTTTTATAGCAACATGACTAAGATGCATATAAAGACACTCTGATAGACACGGGTGTGTGTCTGTGGGGCTTTACAGATATCATCATGAAAGATGAAGTATTTTCAGTTCCTGTGTGACCTTAAAATTTCCATTAAAAGCTTAAGAATATAATTTTATTTACAAGAAATTATACTTTTGTCATAAAAGCAGCCGTCAAGGGGATTTATGTTTCAAGAGGATGGATTCAGAGACATTATCTTTCACTCATGTATTTACGTTTTTCCTCTTAAAGACAATTCTACCCTGATCCTCACCCAGTGCACGGAGTTCAGCTGATGAGGGTTGGAAAGCTGCAGCATTATCTGGAACATCTTCAAGAAGCACAGGACACATTCACACAGGTGGGAGGGATTAATTTCAGACAAACAGAGCCTGCTACAGTGAAGTCACTCAGATATTATTTTTGTTTTTTTACAGGCCTTTCAGATCATCAAGATCACCCATGGTGACGCTCATCCAATGACGACAGAGTTATTGATGAAGATGGAGGAGTGTCGCGCTGAGATGGCTCAATGCTCATCCAGTGATCACTGAGACACAAACGTACGACCAATATTACTTACTGTCTGAAAATGTTAGTCTTCATGTTGTAATTGTATTTTTAACCCATGTGATCATTTTTTACGAGCTGTTGTATAAACAAAATTGAGAACAAACACTGACTTCTGTAATATTTTTCTTAGATTTGTGAAATCATTTCATAATTATCTTTTCACTCTCTGGACTGAGTCTTTTGTTAAGAAAAAGATATTTTTTTATTTTTTTCTAGAAATACATTTTTTTCAAAAATGAATTTATAAATATTTGCTTCATCAAACTTTAAAAGAAAATCTACAGCTATTAATGTCACTCTGCTCATGTGATATTTTACAGGCATGCAATTAGGGCTACAACTAACGATTATTTTCATAATCAATTAATCTATCAGTTACTCTCTCGATTTATCGAGTGATCGTTTGGTCCATCAAATGTCCAAAAATTGTGAAAAATGTCAGTGTTTCTTGGAGTCCAAGATGACATCATCAAATGTCTTGTTTGTAAAACAAAGATATTCAGGACTGTCATAGGAATCAAAGAAATCAGAAAATATTCACATTTACGAAGCTGAAATTGGACGTCTTTCTTTTTAAACATTTACTTTAACCAATTAATTGATTTATCAAAATAGTTGTCGATTAATTTAGTAATTGATTAATAATTGATTATTCAATAAATAATTGATTATTCGATTAATTGTTGCAGCTCTTCATGCAATACTTCAAGTTAGAGGCTTGATTTGCACTTAACATGGCGATATGTGCCAGTTTTAGATTTTCATACTGCTACATACATAAAAATGATGATGTCTGTAAACTGCTCAACAGTCTGTTCTAAAAAACACAGCTTGAAATCTTCTTAAGACTTGCTGAGACGATGAGGTCATTGCATAAGTATCTCCTAACACGTTCAGGACATGTTGGAGGGGCAGGCCTCAAACACCAAGGTCTGCCCATATTTCTGCCCCTGACAGGCCTCCAGAGGACTGGCCAATCAGAGAAGTGAGGAGCAGAGAGACTTAAAAAGACGGCTACTTAACCAAACTGGACAAATAAGAATTTTCTAAAACACCAATGAGAGAAAAACAGGGATTTTCTTTTGCTGTTGTTGTTGTTGTTGTAAATCATCTAAAACTACTACAGAGGCGGTATAAGGACTAATGTGGGACTAGTGTAGATTCTCTCCCACAGTCCAAAAACATGCTTTTCAGTTTATTGGTCACTCTGAATTATCTATAGGTTTGAGTGTATGTAAATGGTTGTTTCCACAAGTTAGCGCTGTCATAGGCGGCCACCTGTCTGGGGTGTGCTTTACTTCTCGCCCATGAAAGCTCTGAAAGGCTCTGTGACTCCAACTGGGAAAATCAGTACAGATCATGGATGGATGTTTGCATTTAATTGTTGGCAGTGTTCAAGTGTGTGCAGTAGGATGATTAGGAGAGCTTTGCTCTGGTTAGCCACAACTACAAGAACAAATGTCTTTACTGCTGGAAACACTGCTGATACCAGTCTTATCAGTCAGCTGATAAATTAGTCTTGGGCATAGTCCAAAAAGACAAAATGAGAAGAGGCAAAGCTCTGAGCTACATCCTGAGAATACGTCCTCTGGAAACCATAAATTTAAAAATCGGATTACTTTTAATAACATTTGTTTCAAGCTCAGATCTGTGTAAATATATGACGCTACGTACAAAGTTGCAGCTCCATTGTGCTTGTCTGTGTGTGTGTGAGAGAGAGAGAGAGAGGTCTTTATCTGCTATGTTTATTCAGCACATGCCATCCAGATGAGTCAAGTGTGTGTGTTTGTGTGAGTGTGTGTGTACATACATGTGTTGTTTTTCCAGTAAAGTCAGGTTATCAAAACACCCATTTTGCCCCTACACATATCCATCACACACACTTCCCATGTTAATCTATGTTTTTGTGTTTCACTCTGTCAGCGTGTGATTTTGTCCAAGTTAAGCTGTGTGGTAGGACTTCTCTCTCTCTCTCTCTCTCTCTCTCTCTCTCTCTCTCTCTCTCTCTCTCTCTCTCTCTCACTCTCACGCACACACACACACACACACACACACACACACACACACACACACACACACACACACACTTAAACACTCACATTCTTTTTTTGTTAATCCTTAAAGGTCTAACATTTGCAAACTGATGACAACATCTCCCCCGTGAAAGAAAAACGTGTATGTGTGTAGATTTCAGTTTCAGCTTCTCTGACACTTTTTTCTCTCAGAACTGAGTAAAACCAACACGTCCCTAAAACCCTAAATCCAACATCCATCCTGAAGTGATGTGACTCAGTGTTAAACTGCTTTATCCTGAAGTATTTCATTGAGAACCACTGATTAACTCTAAGTTCAAGTATTTTTTCCCCGTATTGGGTCTAAATCCAGAAGCATTTGTTGATTAGTTGGTTGTAGTTAAGACTTTTAAACTCTCAGGGAAGAAGTGAATAAAATAAGTAGAGAGTTGAATGCATCACAAATTAATCCTATTGGCTCGTATTATTTACGTCATTTGTACCAACAGTCTGTTCAACTATAAATTACTTTTTCTCACCCTATTACTGCCTTTATTAGCTATCTAGCTTCTTGTCTATCCCTTTTCCTCTTTCCTCTTTCTTTCTCAGTAGCAATCAAATAGACTGGCTGTTGCATAACCAAAATCCTCTGACTCTCTCACTGTCACTCACTGCCTCTCGCTCCTCAAGGCTCTCAAATGAAATTCATTTTTCTGTCTGCATATCTGGCCCCCTTTCCTTGTCTGTGTTTCTCAGGCAGACTGATGAGCTCAGAAAAAATGAGATTTTTTTTTACACCATCTACATCAAGTTCCCCTTCTACCATTTACTCTCCCCATTTTCGATTTTTACTCTCATTTCAGTGAGAGCCTCCTTCTTTGTGTCTCCCCTCACAGCGTTTCACCTCTGTGCTGTCTTTAAACAATACCTGATATAACCTTTTAACATATTTCCCCCTTCCTCATTCTGTCGCTCAAACTAATTCTCAGGTCTCTTAGTAGAGACTTATGTCTGATTTTATCCAAATCCATGTTTTTCAGTTATGTTTCAGATATTATTGGTGAAAAATAAATAACGAGCATGCTTAATTGTGGATATGACACTTCCTGAAATGATAGATTGAGCCTTTACTGAGTCAGAACCATCAGTTTCCTCCCTCTCCATGTCAGCTGCTTGTTCCTTAATGGCTCTGATAGTAATGACAAACAGAGAAGTTAGATTTCATCTTGGGTACTATTTTGTGGACAAGGAGTTGATGGATGTCATGACTGTTCTCATCTCAATTAAAAAGCCTAAATGAACCATATTTCCAAGTTAACCCCACATCTCTATCATTTTATTTTACATCTTACTTCTCTCAACGTTGATGAGTCTTCTTCATAATTCCAGAAAAGAGAAGTCAAAGGGCCACTATGCTGATTATAAACTGGCTCTCTCCTGTAGTTACCTGCATACAAACCTCAATACTTAATCATAAAGTCCTTAATTTAGAGTTGATTGCATTCCTGCGGAAACATAAAGCAACAGAAGCAACATCTTTATATAGTTAGCATGTTGACCCCGCTCTCAGAATGTAAACCACCTTCTCAATTTTTGTTATAAAATTATAAATTCATCAGAAAGTGTTTTTTATGAGCTCATGCTGCAAGTTTTTACTTTTTGTTTATCATCAAATAACTGTATCTCTTAAACTTTGGCCTGACAGAAAAACATTTGAAAAGGACTCGGAGGACAGTATCAACACATTGAAGTGGAATCTGATAAGAGTTTTTCACAGTAAGATTGAAACAAACAGGAAGTTTTATAAAGGACTATTACAATAAATTGTAGTAATGATGTTTGTCAACAGTCCTGTCTTTGTTGAATAAAGAAAAATAAAATAATATATGAAAATAAATGAAAATAAATAATTTATAAGACAATAAAAAAGATTTTTTTTAAAAATGTGTTTTTTGAGGGTCCTGAGAAACTGAGAGGAAGTTTGGGGTTCGACACATGGCTTAGCCACTCAAAAAGGCCTGCCTTAAAAAGGTCGGGTTTGATTTGTGATAGATTTTCTTACATTAGATTCAAGTTCTTTGCATACATTTAGCTGTGAAACCCAACCACAGCTGATGTCTGTACTAAAAGGCTTTCCCAAACACTGCAATGCCAACTGCCATCCACTATAGTTAATAAACTCAGAACTGAGTTTACTCATATAACCTCACATCAATAAATCTGATCCAACAATTAGAGTTCTATTGCTTCCTGTGGGGCCCATTTAAAGAGAGTGTAACTCTATATAACTTGTAAAGAAAAAAAATCATATAATCTTTTCTTCTGCCCTGATTTCTCTGGCACCCTTATTGTGTTCACCTTCTCCTGAGCGTCTTATTTCTCCTGCACCTTTTCAGCACTTTTACTCTCAAATCAATTCTCTCCCTTTCCTTTCTTCTCCTCCTTCCTGCTCCCTGCTGAGCTTGAGTGATCAAAGCAGGCTCAACAGGACAATATGTCACCCAGAAAGCTGCCTATGGGCAAGTTGTAGGCAGAGAGAGAGAGAGAGGAAGAGAGATGCACACACAGAGGAAACTGAGGAATATCAAGTACAAGACAGGCATATAATTCAAACATCTAGCTCCCCTCCTTTCGCTGAGGCACATCATGTAAAAATGTCTTTACCTTAAAAGGGGCTCATATGCTTTACATGTTAACCAAGGGAAGGACAGACAGCCTAACCTGTTACATCCTGTAGAGTCAAAAAGAAATGAGAGGGAATCACCTTATGTAAACTTGGCTAAAATAATTAAAGGAGCACCATTCAGGCTTTTGATGCTGAAATTCTGGTTAAAACAGTGAAATCAGGTCTGAATGTTCAAGAATATTTTACTTTTTTAAATAAGCTAAATGCAACATTATTTCGTCATTTTGATCAACTACTTAACAAAGAAGTGAAAGGAGGATGTAAATGTTAATTGGGAGGACATTTCTCCAAAATAACAATCCATCAGTGTTTAAACGTGTGTGAAAGATGTCATTTTCACATATTTAATCATTCATTAAAAGGCACATTTTGGGCCATGTGATGTTTTTAAGAGGGCTCTGAGAGCAGAGAGGAAGAAGAAGATGTCAATACCCCCACAGAAAAAGAAAAAGACGAGCACATACATAACATAAAATAAAATAATAAGAAACTAACTCTGTGCAGCTTTGACCATGAAGAGACACTGACGTAGATCTGTGATGATACTTAGTGTGAACTCCATGGCTATCAGAGTAGCGGGGTTGTCTGTTCATGGCTGTGTAATAAAAACATAGTTTTGATCAAATCATTTTGTCTACAAATATGAAAGTGATGTAATGTGACTGAAAAGCACTTTCAGTGGAGTATGAAATTGTGATGGATCTTTTGAGAGAAGCAGATTTCTCAGAGGAATCTGGTCTGAGAACAGACATTTAATAAATATTCAAAAAAATGTTCTAGAACAAAAACCCTTCACATTTCAGTCAGTTTCAGCATTTATTAAACGTGGCCTCTGTCATTTCCTCATCAGCTATTCACTGGAAAAATGCTCACTGGGAAGAATTTAATTTTTAGAAGCATTCATCCATATTTGCCATTTTGAAGAGTAACCATGAAGTGTTTGACTTAAAAGGAAATCAGTGGGCCTCAGTGTCTGAAATATTTTAGTTAATCTGATTATTTATGTTTGCTAGAAAAGAGTCCACTTAACTCAGTGTTCGTCCCATCAGTGGAAATGGTTAACTCTGCAGCCATCTGAAAACAAGCTGATCTATTTTAACTAACATCAAAATGAAAATTCCCTCAAATTATCCAACTTATCTTAGCTAGTTAAAACACATTAAACTGAACATGTCCATTGATGGTGACATTATGGTGGAAAACCATGGTGGATTTGACCCCTGCCAAAGGAACTGATATTCTAGCTTCTGTGCTGGTCCTCCATCTGGTTTCCCAATAAAAGGGCTGAGCTGACCAGCTCTCCCTGAGGTACATCCCTTTAATAAGAGAAATAAATCAGCTGTTTTCAATACCATCTTTTTAACTCTTAATCTTGACTTGGTGGGACAGTTTTAGAGTGACAGGAAATGCAGGAAGAGAAAGGGGGTGACACTCACCAAATGTCTTTCAGTCCCATAAGGACAATGGCCCCTGCACATGGGGCCTCTGCTCTACCAACTGAGTTAAAGAAACAGTCTCTAAACTGTCACATGATGTTGATTGTTAACTGTGTAAGTCAACTCAAGGCTTCCATGGACAAGTTCAGATAAAAGGACAAACTGCAGCACAAAAATATGACTGAGATTTAACACAACACAGCCACAGGACCATATTCAGAAAGCATGTTTGGTGAAAATAATCCTTCTTTTTTTATGTAGTGATAGAATGAGGCTTAAATGCCTCTATCACTCTTTTACTTTACTGAATGGATGCTTCTGAAAAGCTGAGGGGTCTGGTTGTCTCTAACCCTGAACACTTGTGTCCTCCTCTTCCTCCTCTCTATGGTCCACATGGTTCCCAGGATATGATCTGCTTGTATTTTGAATACTGCAGATGATAATAGAGTGAAAGTGTGTGGAGCTGATACTTTGCTGGCTAGTCTTTGATAAAAAGAAAAAAAAATACAAATGAAATGTGAGGCTCTTTTGGTACATTTTTTTTTATTTACATCCCTCCATCTTGCTCTTCCACCAACACACTGAGTCAGACCACATTTATCAAAAACAGTTAATCTGCTGAGAATATTTCAAAATGTTATTTTGAGTCATGGAGAAAACAACAACAGTGAAAATCCAACACTTTCTGTCCAATGCTTTGATCATGTTTCGTCAATATTCCCAGGAAATAACTCATCTTCCTCTTCAATGATTGGCGCTACAAACTGACACAAACAAACTGTGTTTTAATTAGTTATGTAGAGATTTTCTGGCTGCTGAACTTCACTCACTCCATGAGTACACTGTTTCTGTGAATTTGGTCTGACTTGCAAGTCAACACAGAAGAACTTTACTTTAGGATGCTGTGTGTTAGATTTTCAGATGACACTTTATAACTCTTGCAAAAAGGTGACACATTTTGTTCATATATGTATATAAGGTTTTCATTAGCAATGACTCATATGGGCCAACAAACATTTAGGCTTTTGTCACAATAACTGTTAGAATTATAAAGTGCTACCTATTCAAAGGTGGCAGTGACACATCAGGGGTAAAGCTCTCACACAGCATCCTGAATCTGGCTGTTAAGCTCATCCTGAGGTTTGGGTTTCCAAAACATCCGCTGCACAGTTGTTTTCATGCTGGACAGTTTTCCTATCACTTACAAAAACATTCTCTTTGAGGCGTATTGTGCTGAAGCCATGTCAATTTGTGGTTTTGAACATTTTAAGAAACCCAAACCCATCACGATCTCCATCAGGTAACAACAAGAGCAACTGAACAATCAACAGAAAATATATAAAATAAAAATGAGCGCATATATGATATGTGTACAGAATATATATTTATATATGACATGGGCTGTACAGTTATTTTTCTTTGACTTAAATGCATAGTAACTCTTAAGATCATAAGGTGTAAATAAATAAGAACATTGATAATCTGCTCTCCTAAGATCAAATAAATAAACCGTCATTCATAACCAGCATGGTGAATGGAGGCCATCAGAGATGTGCCTCCAGCAGAAACATGACATTGCTTCAGTCTGTCAAAAGCATCTTGGTTTATGGGTAACTTCCCAACAGATTGCCATCCCTGCCGGTGGATGACTCGTAACGCTTTGCACCTCAGACAAAAGTATCAAAACATAAAGTCACAAGTCACTTCCTGCATCTGCGTCAGACGAGACAAGGAATGGAAACTTTGTTCTGTAAGGATCAAGATGCTATTGACAAACCATATTATTTAATTTCCATTCCTGTGAAGTCCGTTGGTTCCTCCTTTCAACAACAAACAGGATCTCCCAGAATGCTCTCTGCTTGTCGGGTAAAAAGGCATAGAGAAGAGAAGGTGATGAGATTGAAAACAGACACGATGACAGCGATGAATAAGAAGCATTCGAAGGGTATTGTTCTGTCTTTCAGAGGGAAACAGGCTCTTTTATATATTTATAATTGTACAAACATTTAGATCATAAACATCTCAAGCACCATAGATAATAATATTAACAAATTGTAAGAGTTGCTATCCTTCCATATAACATGGAACCAGGCAGAGATCGTCTAGTTTGGTCATCGTCCTTTTCTTTCTTTAGGTCTCTTCATTCCTCTTTTTATATTTTTATATTTTTAAGTGCTCCTTTTCAATTTCTGTATCCTTCAAACAAGATACATCTGGAGCTTTAAGTAGCTTATTTCCAACCACAATGGAAGTCTTTAGAAAGTATTTCAGTCTAAATCCTTGACTTTGTTCCAAATATACAGTCTTAAAATATAAGATTTAAGGACTGTATCTTAACGGACTCATGCCTCATTACTCTCTAATACCTCTTTATCCTTTCTGGATAATCCTGCTATCATACACAGTCTCTACATGGTCCCATTGCACTCAAATAAAAAAGATACCTTATTATAAAACACACACATTGACAAATCATTCAGTTTCTTTTAGAATAGAGCAGAACAACACAGATACAAACAACAGACAGTCAGTCTGACGGGCAGTCAATCCATGGATGTACTTCACGCTGGATTGGAGAAAAACATTTCCCACATGTATGTGAATCACATGTTTCGTTGCTTTGAGAACATAAAAAAGCCATCACATCTGTGAAAGGTGGGGGTACTTTATGTTTTCCCCTTAGGATCAAAGGTCACATGTTCTTTGTGAGACAAGGTGAACACAACACCACACATAAAACTAGTAGAAGTGTTTCATTTCAACACGCGCGTCTCTGTGTCTTGGAAAAAACAAAATGAAGTTTGGGCCTTGAAACACTATAAATTTGAAAGAATTGGTCACAGACAGAGTTCAGTGGGTCTTTTTTTCCAAATTAAAGTCCTATCGTTTGTCTAAAGAGCATCAAACATTCTGATAATTTGTTCATCATAGAGCACAACATTGACCCACAATTAAACATCATATTTAGAAATGGCTATAAGCTCGAAGATTTTCCAAGGTAATTGAACATTTGTGGTTATTTTTCTATTCTAGCACCGTACTCGCTGCATGAACTCAAATTGAGAGAGAGGAGAACTGGTCTGGGTATTGTTGAAATGTTCACAAGGCACTTATCTAATTCATTTTTCTTTGTCTTCCAATCTGTCTCTTGGTCTTTGTCTCTTTTATTAACTGCACAAAAGCACCAGGTCATTCTGTAGTCAGCACTCTGTATTTACAGCCAACAGGCCTCCACTGTGTAAAAGTACTCTTGTAAAATGCTGGAGAATGAGAAAATGTTCTTTTCCTCACCTTCACCTCTTCTTCTTCTTCTTTTTTCGTTTAAAAAATGGCAGTTTTTCTTTCCCACTCCTCTCCGTACATTCCTAAATGTCCAGCTCCGTCTAAGAAGTTTCTCAGCAGTCCAATTATCAGCAGTCTCTACACTTGTTCAAGTCTGATGCTTGTTTTCAGACACAGAACCATCTGTCTGCTCCTCTGGATGCCCGTGTTTATTTAAAATCAAAGTAACTTGTCCAGTAGACACTGTCTCTGAAGTTGTTTTCAAGCCCCGAGACAAAATCTGCAGATTCATCTGATAGATATCTCCTTTATCCCTCCATCTCTCCCTCCGTCTGTCCCTCTGCCTACTTACATCTCAAGGAGACATATGGATGATGTTCAGAATCAAGTAGTCACTCTATCCGTTTATCCTTTCCACCAGCTATTCAGACATCTAAGGAGATGTTTTTATAGGAGATATTTTATCATACTAATTAATCGGGGAGTAAAGGGTTACAATGTGGAAATCTAATTCCAGCCGTGCATCTGTCTCTCCATCCTCCAGCTCTTCTTCCCTCTGTTCCTCTACCGATGCCTGGAGGAAACGTCAAAGCAGGTGATCATCATGAGGTGAGCTTTGCAGAAGTTGACTCTGGTCTCCAGTTTGTCCGTCACACTCTCAAGAGCCTCCAAATACTCCAGAGAGTCCACCTCATAGACCTGTTGTAGTTCAACTGTAAAGGGACAGAAAGGCAGAGAGGCGATATTACACAGCATGCTAACATACGGCTGTTACTCGAATATGCTGGAATATGGTCTTAAAAGAGGATAAGCCTGGTAATAGTCATTTAGTGTCAACAAAGTCTAACAAATTATACGATGTTCCGCTGTCCAGAGTGACTCACTGCAACACAGATGGAGATAGTGCCCAACAAGTACAGATCCTACCATGATGTGTAAAACTCTGATGAAAATGTTTTAGGAATTTATTTATCAATGGACTTTGTGCTGCATGCAACAAATAGGCCCAGACCAATGCTTTGATTTGATCTTTTTATCCACCTCGTCCTGGGGGAAATGGTTCTGGGTGGAGCCTCTGGTGATGTAGTCAAAATAGAGTTAAGATAGTTTTTCCCTGTGGCCGACCGTGGTGGCTTAAAACAAATTAATTGTCACACACTCTGGCACCATGTGCACTTACACTCAGTGGTCCACTTGTGAGGCTCCAGCATCAGGTACTGTTTGGTTTGCTCCAGCTCCTTCTTCAGACACTGGTACTTGGCTCGGACTTCACTGATCCTCTGCTGACGGTTCTCCAGCAGCCGGAGCTTGGCACTGACATACACCACCTCCTGACACGCACACAGAGGACAGACAGACAGACAGACATGGTTCACATTTAGTAATCCAGAGGAGTGGGTTGTAAAACATGTGTGTCTCTCTCTCTGAAGCAGCCTGCTTGGCATTCACACAGTTACACACATTGGCCTCTCATCGACTCTCAGTGTGACCGCAGTCAAGTGCTGTTGGACAGCGAGCAGCTTCACTGGAGCTGTTGGGGGTTAAGTGGCTTTCTTAAGGCTGCTGCAGGGAAAATCTATATTTCATGGTTTCCTCTCCTACCCTCCACCCTAAAACTCACAATGCTCCCTGCCCTGAATACATAAAAGTTTAACAGTGAAAACTCAAACCTGCAGCATGCATTCATTTGCAACAATTTTGCGAGTTTTAGAGTAGCCCTCTGTGGTCTGTATTCTGCTAACACTTCACTTAGTTAGTTCAATGATTCCACAAGTAATATTGTGAATCCAGTCATTGGGATCCATTTTGTGAAAAATTCCTCCTGTTATATATTATTGTTATTATTTTGATTTTGTTTCTGATATAAAGAGGAGCTCCATAGTCTTTAACTCTTCTCTTTCCCTTCAGTGCCTCCTCCTCTTGATCTTGTCTGGCAGTAGAGTCAAAAAGGGCACATATGGCTTTTTAATGTGTCCCCTATTCACTGTTCATCATATCAATTTTATTGACACCAAGTGTAATATCCCTCCTGCCCTCTGGGCCTCTTTTTCAGCTCTCTGGCCCTTCACCTTCTTTAATTCGTTCCCCACATCCCTACACTTACACCACTATACAACATGTTCTCTGCACACATTCCTCTCTCCTAAAACCTTTACTGCTTCCCTTTTTTGTTTTGAAAGACTCTCATCACACTCTCTCTCTCTCTCTTTTTTTTTCCAGCAAACCTTTGTGATCCATTTCTCTTACCTTGCTCCCTCCTTTGTCTCTCCTCTTCTGCAGTCGTTCGACATCATCTATCTCGTACACCTTGATCTCAAAGGTTTCTGTTGTTACATTTGCAGCCCGGAGGTTTGAGGGAGTTGGGGGACCAAGTGGGCCATCTACCCAGCATGCACCTGGGCTGGAGGAGGAGGATGAAGAGGAGGTGATGGTCTGCTTGGAGGAACGGTGAGAGGGTGAGGAGGATGAAGAATCCAAGGTCAGTGCTGGGATCAGACGGCGACGCTGGAGGCCTGAAAGAACATCGAGATGAAGTTAGACATATCACCATTTAAGTGTTTCAAGACACAGAGACATGCTCAGTGCTACACTGCAAAAACTAAAATCTTACACAGTCTAAATTAGACAAGATTTCAGTTTTTCCAGTCTATCAGTCCATGTATTAGTGCTTTTCTCATGCTCAGCTCCTGAATAGCACTGCTTACTCCCTTGTTCCCTTTTTGCTTTGACCCTTCTTTTTTGACATATTAAACTGTCACCCTGAGTAAAACAAGGTGTTATTCTAACCAATCAAAGTGATGCATTGCTGTGCTTTTTAATGAGCTGTTTGTTTTCTAAGTAGATATTTTTCATCATGTTTAAAAGGAAACATCTCCATGTGGGGCATAAATGGGACACCCAACTGGGACACAGTCAATTTTGTCCTCTGTTTCCATGGAAACCCCACATGTGTTATCCTACATAGGTTGATGAAGGGCATTTACTTGGCTCCACATAGAGATTACATTGTTTGAAATTAGCCCACTTAGAACCCATCCAGTACCAAGTTCCTGCTAAATGGCTCATGTGTAAAATTCTGGGTTACATATGTGAGTCCACCCACCCACTTAGAGGCCCACTCCTAACCCATGACCAGGTGAGGGCCACCCTGTAAGCCAGTGAGGCTAACTACTAAACTTCAGTATCAATAATGCACTCTGCTTGGATGGCTAACATGATACAGTCTCTTTAGCCAGTTCATCATTATACTCCATGGTTTTAATTTGTTTCTGGCCCTTAACATTAGACAAACTGTTTATGGTAGGTTAGTCTAAAGTAAGTCTGCTGCTGGTTAGCTCTGTGGTTTAGCCACAGGGGTGTCATAGTGGGGGGAAAAGTGGGACTGACTACCTGGGGCCCAAATGGGGAGAGGGGCCCTTAATGGGCCTGAAATAAATGTGTTTTCTACTACGCTTTTCTTTTGTTTTGTGTTATAGCCGCAATAAGATAACTACAATCGTCTGAATAAATCAACAAATATTCATAATTACTTTCTGGAAAAAATAGGAGTCCCTCTCAAAGGCCTCCCCCTTCCAATTGCACAGAATGGTTTAGTCTGTCCTGTTCCTGATCTTTCAGTTTAGTTACCAAGTCCACTTATTATAAGTGACTTTAGGTTTGTTTTTCTGTAAAGTTGCTTGTAAATCTCGTCAGTCATGGGTTTTTGGGGTTGTTTTCTAAAGGGTAGTTGCTTGTTTGGACTTGCTTTGCTGTCTGTATGATCCTCCCAGGAACAGAAACACAAACATGACAGCACAATATGTAGCTTAGATTTGAGACAGTTGGCGGGTAAATTTTTCAGCATATATTTATTTATTTACAATTTTCAGGGCTGTTGAACCAAGTTATAGTAATTTATGTCTTTTAATGGGTCATTGGGTAATGCAGGTGTGGTTACAACAATTTTGTAGGGTCTGCTTTGGTGATGGGGCCCACTGAGACATTTTTTCAGGGGGCGTGGAATTTCTGGCAACACCCCTGTAAATACATATATTGTGTCGTTTTCCCTCACAGTGTGAACTGGATGTGAGTTTTTTTTGGCTGCTGAATTAATCTACAGTGTTATTTGTTTATTAAACTTTTAAAAAGGAAAAACCGTTGAGTGATTTTCAAAATATGTCAAACTATACTGTTTTTTGATGTAAACACCTTTTTTAGCTGTAGTGAACTCTCAAAATGGTAATTTCTTGAAAAATACGCAGCTGACAAACATCAGCTGTGCTCGTAGATCTGCATACATTAAAAAAACGTGATGTATTTATGCGTATTTATGTATTCACCCTTTATGATTTGCTTTGTACTCATCTCACAAGGAAAAGACTGAATATATCCCATGAGTAAGAAAGCAGAATATCTGGAAAAAGAGCTGATGGGAGGGAGAAGAGAGAGAAGGAGACAGCTGAATGACTAAAGCATGAGGCAGAGCGCAAAGGATGAAAGAAAAGTATTGACTGATCAAAATAGTAGAAAGAAGAGGAGAAACAGATAATGGAGTGTGAAGTGAGATTAAAAGTTTCGTCACTGTTCATGTGGCTCACAGATAGTAGCAGCAGGTCACTCTCTAATCTTTCCACCATGCCAGAGTGATCACAGACTCAGACTGTACATGCATAGATGCTTTGCATAGAAATTGCCATCCATGTAGACGGGAATGAGAGTAATCAGATTCACCATGAGGTGAGAGAGAAGGTGTGTGTGTGTGTGTGAGAGGGGAGAAAGAAACAGGGGATTTTAATAAGGTTGCAGCTGTCTTTTGGTCTCTATGTGGTGCTGGGAGGTCAAGCAGAGACATTTGTATTTCATTACAGAGGAAGTAGGATAGTAGTCAGAGAAAGAATGAGGGTCTGTAGGGAGGAGAAGGTGTAAGGGGACAGAGTTTGACGAATGAGCTGGATAATGCATGAGGGGAAAAGATGTGCAGAGGTGTAGAGATGATGGAATAAATGTGTAAAGCCAGTGAATGCATCAAATGGAAATCAAGAGCAGAGATGTGATTGACATTTCTGTCTCCACAGCCCTTTGCACTCCTTTTTGCTCTGCGTGTCACTGAGCTGGAGCTGAATCTTTCTTCAACATGTGCAACAAAAATAGAGAGTATTCCCGTTTTGGTTGCACAAAATCAGTTGTGGTTAAAGGAAAATGAAAGTAAATCCACATGTCTTGGTGAGGTGAGGCTGCATGCTGCACACACCTTTGGAAAAGGTTACCCCAATTTAAACACACCAGGAAGAGCCAGCTCTGTCCAATCTGATTTTATGCACACATCCATCCTCCTGGCTAACCAGTAAAGTGTGATTTGGTGAGCACATTAGCAGCCTCTGTGTGTGGTGTGCTGGTGAATATATATTCATTACAGCCACACCAGCAGATTCCTTTTACCATTTCACAGATGGGTGGTCAGGGTCACCTTCCCTTCCTGGCACCTTCTGCAGCCACAGCTTTCTTCACTTTCTCCATTTCTGCTTCTTTGCTTTTTCATTGTGACTTTTCACCAACAGATTTATCCCACAGAGGTCCAACAGTTCTTTGTCACTTTCTTAGTTTTGCAGTTCCCTTCTCCTACAGTTTTGTAGTCCTATGATTGAGGTTCGCCATGTTTACTGCTCTAGATTTAATTACACAAGAACAATGTAAGAGTTTCTCACTCTGAAAGTAGTGAATTGAATGAAAAAACATATTGAGAATGGGATGAACTAAAAAAACTGTTTTGTTTCGCTCCTTTGAGAAACTTTCATTTTGTATCCCCTGTTGACAAAGTGGTACCTCTGGTTTCTTTGACAATCTTGTGTAGATGTCTTGTTTTCAGACAAAAACTCATCCTGCTTTCTTCTAATAGTTGAAATTTGAATGCTTGTGGAAAAAACAAACTGGCATAAAATGGCCTTTTCTACATAATCACCCCCAGTGGCTGCAGTCTTGTTTTTGATGGTGTCATTTGCCTTAACAGGTCATAAATATGATTCAGTATTCTTTAGTTCCTCTCAAAAATTCCTCACAGAAGCTTTAAAATTGTTATTACTCACTAATTGACACAAACCATGACTCAGAATCATTAGATTCTGCTCAGCATGGGCTCTTGAAGCCACGGGGTGTTTGTAGTTTCACACAGTTTGTGGATCACAGTCGTGTGCAATGCTTCAGGGTTTTATAATCATTCTTTTTCATTACAAACCAATATTTTTCTTCAAAAACTATAAAAAAATGTGTGACAACATGCAATTGTACTGTTAACCCCTGGGGGAAAATTAGTCTAACTTCTCGGTTTCTGACGGACAATATGACCAGAGAGAGAGAGAGAGAGAGAGAAAGAGAGAGAGAGAGAGAGAGAGAGAGAGAGAGAGAGAGAGAGAGAGAGAGAGAGAGAGGGGGAGAGGGAGAAGAGAGGGAGAGAGGGAGAGAGGGAGAGAGGGAGAGGTTAGAACTGTGACCTGTGTTGCTCCTGCTCTTCTTGCTGCTCTTGGAGCTCCGTCTTGAGGAGGTGGTGGCTGAGCTGTGTTCACTGAGGGAGTCCTGAGCTGAGGAGGTGCTCCCTGTGTTCTCACTGCTGTCCCTCAGCATGCTCTCATAGCCGCTGCTGCCCCCGCTGTGGTAAAACAAGGCCGTCTTCCCCATGGCTGGGGGAAGCTCCCCACTCAGTACACTGCTGTTAGAGGCAATGTTGGATTTAAGTTAAAGGTAAAATCAAATGATAAAACATATTCATTTTTTTATTTCTTAGGGAGCTTTGAGCTTTACCTGTTGTCACTGGCATGACCGCTGCTGCAGCGATGAGGTTTCCTTGGAGCGGTAATCTTGCTGTAGGGAGAGGGAAGCGTTTGGACCACTGCTGCTCTTTCCTCTCCCTGGTTGGCTCCCACACATGCTGCAGCTCCCCCTCCACTGTGCACAGGAACAATTGGAAAATATATAAACAACAGTAAACTGGTCCGTCTTTATTTCAGTGAAAAGGGTCTCTTTTTATGATGCATGACAGTACGAAGCAAAAAAGAATGGCATGCATCTGTCTGTCTTAAAGACTCTCTTTAAATTGAGTCTGTAGCTTTAGGAGCTTGGTTATACATCAAATCTACATTGTGTAATAAACTCAGTTTGTATAACAGGCTTTAAGTTTATAGTCAAACAAAGTCAAACTGCCTGACCTTGCCCCTCCAGCTCCTCTCTCCTCTCCTGGATCTGTGCCTCCTCCTTGGGTATGACTTCTGGAACGGGAGCCTGCACTTCCCTGAAGGAGCTCTGAGATCCGACCGTTGACTGCCCGCAGAGGCAGCTTGGCAGCCAGGCTTCCCCCTCGACTGCGACTCAAAGACTGGGTTGACCAGGATCCAGGGGCAGGTCCCTGCTGCTGCACTGGGGCCTGGACTGAACTCTGAGGCTGAGGAAACAGTTTAAGCTTAAAAGATAGAAGAAAACTGAGGCCAAGATGCCCTAAATTTCTGGCATTTAATGATTCATAACCGTCTTGGACGTGGGTTAAAACTGGGTCTGATAAAGGATGTCATGATGCTAACAGGTGTTAAACTGTTCTTATGAACTGTGAAGTGTTCCTTCATACCTTGCCATTCGGAGGGAGGCTGGAGCTGCGGCTGGAGGCCTGGCTCAGAGACTTGGTGGAAAAGCTGAGCGTCTTGGTGCTGGAGGCAGACAGACTCCTGGCTTTGGGACTGCTGGTCATCAGCAGCTTACTGACTGCTGAGATCTTCGATTGGCTGCTGGTTTTGGCTGGTGACTGTGGAGCACTGCTCGAACCAGGACTGGTACTGAAACTGGGACTGCCAGGGCTTCCAGTGGGAGAAGACACTGATCCAGCGCGTGTCAGACTGCGCCCTGTACGAGGCATGGTGCTGTCCCCCCTCACTCCTCCTCCTCTCAGGCTTCCCCCCCTCTCCAGAGAGAAACAGTCATAGTGGTGCGAACCACTGTGGGAATTGTGGACCCGACCCAGAGAGTTTGTTCTGTTTGCAAGCTGCTCTAACTTGGCGCTGAAGAGTCTGCTGCTGTCTATGCTGGAGCCACGCTGTCTAACACCTCCAGACATGCCGGCATCATCTGCTGAGCTCAGAGATGATACTCCATGACTCAGCTGGTGTAGAGGACTAGCTGCCCTGTTCCTCTGATCCAGGCTGGACTTCCGTACAGGTGGCAGAGGTGGTATTCCCCCCTTCTTATGGGAGAAAAAGCTCTGTTTTCCATTTGATCCACGGCGGTCGAGTGTGGCACGGGGACTGCAGGGGGTAGAAGTTGTGACACCGAGGTTCCGATACTCATTTCCAGTGTCTAATCCATCATGGCGGTTGAGGCGGTGCCAGCCTCGGGGCAAACTGGCAGTGCGATGGATGTCTGGACTGTAAATACTTGTGAGGGAGTCTCCTTGGGCAACAATTGCAACCATCTCACAGCCATCTACCACTCGCTTAAAGGAATCTGGAGATGACACAGCTTCTCCGCCTGAACTGGAGCTGCCATGATCCCCACCTGATGATGGGAACACAAGGAATAAAAGAGAAACATAAGGGTTTTTTAACAAGACCAGAAAGTCTTTTAAAACAGCATTCCCATGATCCAACAGGTCAGGCAGAGGCCAGTGTAAATTCTGGCAACTTTGCATTTTCGTAAAAAACATTTACAAAAGACTTCTAATTTAATTGCGATTTACTTATTTTTGATGCTAAATTTATTGTTACAGCAGTTGCTTTTTAATCCAGGATGCTTTTACATTTTGGTGGGATTTATTATCACAGTCCAACCCTGCTTACCTTCGCTACAGAAGCTCCGGTAATCCCCGTTCCCTGCTCCTGTCTGGCTCTTTGGCTGCTCTGCCTCCCTCTTCCCTTGCTTCACCTCCTCTACACCACGCTTCAACCAGGGGTCTTCAAAGCTCATCTCACTGGATAAAGAAGCTAAATGTGGAGCGTTACATTTGATGGGATCCTTCATTAAGGCGGTCTTGTTGGGTGAAGACAGGATAGTTGGCTCCTGTATTACCATGGGTTTAACTGCCACACATGGGTGCACGCTGATGGTGGTTTTGAAGGGAGAGAGGTTTCCAGGTCCTGTGAGGATCTGGATGTTGGTCTTAGCCATTGATGGAGGCATTTTCCTCAGCCTGTCTTTGGTTGGAGTTCCCTTACTGCCCCCGTTTTCTGACAGCACCACCTCTCCTTCCAGACTTCCTCTTCTTGGGTTACCAAAGCCATCAAAACCCCCCAACCCCTCTTCTCCAAATGAAAGGTTGGGTTCAGGCTCAGCAAGGGCTTCTCCTTGCTGACTCTGGGACTGACTAAAGCTGTGCAGGGACTGGTCACCTTCACTGCCCATACTTAGATCACTCATCCAGGAAGAGACGGGTGAACCATGGCCAGACATCACTGAAGCTAAGGCTTCACCTTCAATCCGCAGCTTGGACATGGCCACCTACAAAAGGACAGAAGCTGGTTCAATAAGGCATATTGAAAACAAATATAATGCGTTGCTGGTGCGAAATGTATGAGTAAACAAATAATCTGCTGTTGATGCTTGTAGATCTTGTGTATGTAAGCAACATCTGCTGTTTTACTAAATATCAACAAGACTTTAAATATTTGTCTACTTGACCGCCTCGTGCTTGTGACTGAATCACAGCTGTTCTGGCATCAGACTGTATTCCTTTTCATGTAGTACTATTTATGTAATGCTTTGGGATTCTTCAAGATAGCAGAGTAGACTACATAAGTGCACTTCAGTTGTGTGACGGTTATATAAAAAAATTGCCATATGTAAATTCTAATCTGAATTTAAATTAAAAAATCTAGGACTGATGGGCTAATTATCCTCTGTAATGAACCCACTGCTTCCATGAGCCAATAAGACATCAACCTTTATGAAACAGTTTTTCCCAGCAATGCTCAGCCATGCAGTTCGTTCTTATTCTTTAAAAACCAAAAGTCTGTCAGTCGTACTAACCTCTGCCATGGCCACAACCTCTGTAACCCCTGAGGTTGTCACAGGACCTGCAGGCACGTGATAATCCTCCACAGCTTCTTCCTCAGCAGCACTGCTGATGATGCAGACGGCCTGAGAGCCTGAGGCGAGGTCTGTGACAGAGCAGCAGTTGCTCTTGAAGCTGACGATGCTGGACGGGCCACAGGTCAGACCCTGAGTCTCCATGAGAGCTGCAACACTAATATCCTCCTCTCCTCCAGAGCCGGCAGGGTACACATGCTCATCCTCCCTATACAGGAGAGGTCCAACTGTTGCTACAGATACTGCTGGTCCTGTGGCTGCGGGGGAGCAGAGCATCAGGACCAAGTTTGTTAAACTCCTGAATATTACTGCTCAGTGCAACAAAAAAGGTCAACATATTCTGAATGTCTTTCACAGTAAACTTTCCCCTTTTTTTTGCATAACTCTAAAAATAGTTAAGTTTTCCTGCAACTCACCATCCTTGTGTGTGTCCAGAGGAATAGGAGGGACATCATCGTCACAGAGAGTCTCTGCTGAGCCAAGGCTGGCGGACAGAGATGGAGTTGGCTCTCGGACCTGTGGGCTCATGCCCACTGGTGAGGTCCGGGAGAGCAGCGACTCTGTGGACGATCGGCCGCTGTCTGCAGCCAAACTGTCTGCATGATCAGAATTACATATTTAGCTGCATGCTATCTTTGATTTTTCAAGTACACATCACAAAAATAAGCATTACAGTAAATACAAACCACAGTTAATGTTGCAGCTGGACTGAGTCATGACCAGGTGACTTCATGAATTGTGTTTATGTAACTAAGGACGGGTGCAAAGATTCTGTCCTACTTTTGTAAAGTTATTTACAAGTAACGGTCTCTTGATATGCATTTAAACAAAGAATTTCTCATAACATCACCGGATGATGTTATAACAGATGACTTATTTGGTGAGTTTATAAATGCCTTGCTTTGCTACTTATGTCAGTGGACAGGAAACTGCCAAGAAAACAATAATTGCATGAAGCTTTTTTTAATTACAGTCCAGTAGCTGAGTTGTTGTTACTAAATCTGCATCAGACTTGGTGCAGCATTGAATTAAAGAATCAATCTTTCCCTTTTCAGCATGCAATTTTCCAAAAGAACAATCTAAACAGGACCAACAAAATTAATTAAGTTCTGTCTTTATGAAACACAGTTAAAGAAAAATGGAGGATGCAAATGGTGAGCAGCTGCAATAATCTGTGTACAGTAACACATATTTTTTAATTAGCAGTGAAAAGATGGGATATATGAATGCAGTCAAGTTCTAATCCAGTTCTATAATTTAGCTTTTGGCCAAAGGCATAATAGTATATCTTAAACATGAACAAGAACACATACTGTCAGAGGTTAGAGCCTCTGTGGTCTGGCCATCCTGAGCCAGAGTGTGTGAGGACAGAGGAGGCGTTGCTGGCATCACACCTTTCTGCGTGTAAACCTTACACCGCTGGGACGGAGAGGACGGAGGTCTGAGGAAGAAAAGCAACACATAATGCCAGTTACAGCTCCTCACTGTTTAAAAAAAGTTTACATATTCTGTGAGAAACTGTCATTATTTTGATGCGTGATGTTCAAATCAAAGTTTCGTAAAACTCTACTTGTAGTCTGAGGTTTTTGTCAGGCTTGCGATGCCAAGGCGTGGTGATCCTAGTGGGCGTGCCTTGCCGTCAATGTTGCTCCCTGCATTCAGACTCTCACGGCTGTTTAAACAGACATTAAAGAGAACATGATAACATATACAATGAAATATTTCAGTGTCAACAGCAATATCTGCAAGGATAACAGATTTACAGTGTGGCATTGAGCACCTCCTGTCCTCACCTGTCATGTAAATGGGAGCTCTTTGCCCTGTGCAGTGGGTTGGAGGTGATACAGCTACTTCCTGTAATGCTCCTGGTACTAGTAACTATGGGGGAACCAGAACCCTGTGTCAGATTGTGAATCATGGTCCCGGCCAGCTCCGCCTCCTCCACCACCTCCTTGATCTCCTGCAGCTGCTGGTCATTGGTCCTCCTCCTCGGGACTGCATCATCTGAGCAGACAGAGGACCGCTCCTCACCGCCTACACAACCTGCAGAGCCTGTGAAATGATGACGGACCATTTATTCTCAAAATCAGAGCAGAGGGTTGTAAGAACCACAGGTACTGGCTAAATACTGAATTACAGAACAATAAGTCCCTTGTTTGCTGTCATCTAAAGTTGTTCATGAATTACACAAGTCCACAAATTCTAAGTCACTCAATGATTTACCTGTGCTGATTTCTGCTGCAGTTGATCCAGTATCAGCAGGTGCAGAGGTTGGAGCAGCTAAAGATGGACACTGGTCTTGTTTGGCACTTTGTTTGCTCACTGGAACCTCTTCAAAAGGAAACTTTGTCACCTGAAAGAGCAGACAGACAGACTGACGATGATGCAGTAGGATATGATGGTTTTACTGGATTCCTGACAAAGGAAATACTCCACACATGTCCCCTTTATTGTAAAACTCACAGCAAACAGTAATCAAAGAGGACTTTGATGGTCTTGAATGAGAAGAAAAGATCACCTGCTGCACATAACATAAAAAGCTACATCATTAAACTGGATGAACATGCTGCTGTGCAAATAGTTTTACAACTGTGAGGCAACGCCTTTTCACAACAATGTTTGCTTTGAATGAATATGAGTTAAAATTGTGTACTTATTGAAAGTACAGACAAATAGGTGATGAACTTGCAAAATTACTTGTATAAATGTTCATTTACAGTAAATTACATATTCATGTTATTTTCTGTTCAAAAACAGGTAAAAGCACACAAAATCTTTGTCACCTCCTCGCTGCCATCGATGCAATCCAGTCTCTCCTGCAGTTCAGCAAAAGTGTTGCACTTGAGGCACTCAGCTCCCTCCTCTGGGACAGGAGCCAGAGGCTGTCCAAGCAGTGATGGAGCAGGCTGAGGGAGGGGCTGAGGGGGGCCGCTGGGCGGCTCCTCTGGCTGGGACTGCACCTGCAGGAGCAGAAATCACAGATTAGTAAGAAACGAATTAACAACAAATCTCCATTCGATCTCTGCTGACAGTTTACGTCTATCTGAATCACCTTGTTCTGTGCTCCGGCTGCCTGACTCTGTGCTTGGTGCTGTTCTGACGCTTTGCCTCTGAGCAGAGCAGGAATGATGGGTACAAACTCCGGTGGTCCCTCATTGTCCGTCAGTTCTCTATCTGACACTGCAGCCCCGTTTGGACCCACGTAGATAACTGTGTCACATGACTGCTCGCTGCTGGAGTATTCGTCAGGGTCGCTGGACAAACGAAGCAGCTGAAGGTCAGAGTTGGCGTCGCCTCGGTGATGGAAAGGGCGCAGATGGGTCGGGCGCCGCATGCGACCCTCCTCGCAGGAGCTCTCTCCTCCAGACGAGCTGGAGGTGTACTGCTGTGGAGAGGGAGAGACAGGCGAGGATGTGGCAGAGTTGGGCAGTGAGAGAGAAAACGTTCTCTTTTTAGATTTCCGGAGAGAGATCATTTTTCAGCATTTAATCAACAATTAGAGGCAAGAGAGAGAGAGGTTAGAAAAAAAGTGATGGTTTCAATCTAAACCGATCATGCACCCACACAGGTTTAAGATAAGAACTCTAAACTAATTCAAAAATGCTTCTCACTATTCCCTCTCGCTCTTGAGTTAGATTTTATTTTTGGAACTCTTTGGAAGCCCTTTCCTCTTCTTTTTTATTTTTAAAGTAGTGGGCATGAAGTAAGAAGTGAGAGAGGATGTCAGCAGCCCTTCAGGCTCATATAGTGACTGACAGGGAGATGAGGTAACAGGAATGTACAATATTTGGTGCACAAATGAGTCACCTTTGAAAGATTTCCACTTGAATGGAAGAAAATAAAATGTCATACGGGGCAATGTCAAGAATCTGTGCAGGATGAATGGGTTTTACTGAGTCACAGCTTGTAGTCATCTGTACCTTGAACTTTAAATTTTTAGTGTCTTTACATTTATTAAAGCAACATGGCTTGACTTAAACTCACCACGGTCACTTTAGTTTTCTTCTTTTTCATGCGGAGCACCCGGGAAGCAATCTGGATGGTGGAGAGGGTTTCTGAGAAATCTCTTGGTAAGGCAGAGATGTGAGCAATCATGGTGGTCCGGCAGTTCATGTTGCCTAGCGACTCCCTTAGCAACATGGTCAGCTTGCTGTCCCTGGTAACACACATACAGCGAGATGTGAGTGCTGAAGACACGCTGGAAATTAACACAGTCACTCAAACAAATGTGACAAAAACTGGTCGATGTTCCAGCAGACGCCCACACATGCCTGATATTTGATGAAGGATTAAAAATAGCTCTTCCTGGTCAAGGGTTTAACCACAATGAGTCTAACATCTTCATGCAAAGACACTGTGAAGCAGTGAATGGTAATTATTGACTATGTAAAACTGAAACACGTGAAAGTTTTTCTATTCCGGGTAGAGCTAACAGAGTCTTAGAGGAGCGCTCTGATATTATGCAGTCTAATATTGGGAGATGGTCGGCGTCTCGCACAGATTATAAAAGCAGATGGGAGGGTAAAAGTAGGCTGTGTGTTTAAGAAAAGACTTTCTCCTGGGTGGGCCACTGCAGTCATTCACAGCCCTTTGTGTGTATCTGGTGGGTCTGTGTGTGTAGATGTGTGTGTGTGTGTTGAGGCCTGCAGGCTGACAGTGAGTAAAGCTCCTCTGTGGCCCGATGCCTCACACTGCTGTCCCCCTTTTCTAAAAACACAGCCTGCAGGCACATTTTACACACATATATGTGCAGTCACACACACTCACAAACACGCACACACACACCACACACGGTATGTACACACTCTTATCTTGACCTCCTCTTTCTCGTCGATGCTCTTCTCCTCTCTTCTCTGGTTGCGTCTCTCTCTGTGTGCCGCCTCAGGCTTTAACAAACCCTCTCCTCTCTCTGCCTCGGTCTCTCTCTCTCTATCTCTGAAAGTCTCCCTCTCCCTGAGATTAATGTAGGTAAATTCATGACTCATGAAGTATTCATTTACATGTTAATTCAGCCTGAGAATTTATTACACTTTTTCCCATGGAAGGCTACAGCACTTAATAAGATGGTCTTTATGATTAAAACCAGCCTGTAATTATTGTAGCTGCTACATTCCTTGATCACTCCTCTTTCAGGTGTTAATGATTATGAAGCACAGACAAAGATTCCACATTACTAAAAACAGTGCTTTTTGCAGATTTGTTAAATTTTCATGAGTGTGTTGGAACTTCTTTTCCAATATCAACACCTGAGATGCTGGTTTAGCAAGCTGAAGGCAAATGATGCCAAGAGGCTCAAAATGCTCATCAGGAAAGTTGGTTTTGGGTGCTGGGGTTAAACTGGGGTGTCTTTGAAGAGGATGCTGAGGAAATGCTTCATGCAGCTTCCTGAAATAAGAACAGTGTCTTAATATAATAAACTACGCAAGTGGAATTTTCCAAACCAAACTGGTTCTATTATATATCTTTACAAAAAGGCTGCCATCTTGCACTGCTATAATGCTAAAATTTGTTTGTACCAAATGATCAACATAAACTTTTTGTATTAATAGCATTTGCATTGATGGTTAAACTTGCTGTGTCTTGAGATTACATTTTTTTGTGATTTGGCACTTTACAAATAAAGACAGGCTTATTGATCGATTGACAGATTAAGGATTATGAAACATCTCAGGAGCATCTTGTCCTCAAAGGCCGTTGCTGCTTCTCTGTTGAAGGGGTGAGCAGGGGAGCATTTCAATCTTAAATCTGGCTGCTAGATATCGCAGAATACTCTCATGTCTTCTGCACCTTTAATAGTCACCATATTATACAGTTTTTGTATTTTTCATATACTGTATTTGATGGTTATTTGTGTTACTCTTATATATATCATACTGCAAAGTTAGAGCAGTGAGGCACCAGACTCTCCCCCAGGACTTACAAAGTTATATTCTATCTTTTTGTCCCTGGCTTGTCTGTTTTGACAGAGCACAGGAATGGGGGTGTTGGTGGATTCGGGGAGCTGTGTGACTGAAGGAGGACCTTGCCAGGAGAGAGATAGAGCAAACCAGATGGCATGTGGTCTAATTTTGGACAAGAAGCTGTACAGAGTCCCTGAAGAGGGGCTGTGTGCAGAGCCTTTAAATCTACATGAGCATGTTGTATCTGAAACATGAGTATGGCAACACTCTCGTCTGTCTGGCATCATGTGGAACAACTTGGAGTGTGAATTTTGTGTTGACAGACGACTGTCGGCACGTTTTTTTCTTGAACTGGAAAGCTGCAAATGTCGATTATATTACTGATCAACCGCCATAAATTCACTGGTTACCTAGCAACAGAACTGTAGAAGGACTGGGTTTATAAGGACAGGGTGGGACCAGATCCCTGAAGTAATGAAGCGCTGGCAGAGTGTCTCTGGCTTTAAGTGTGAAGAAATTAATGAGGCAGAGTTCTTGGACACAAACTGGACTCCAGCAAAATGTTGGTTTCATCACAGCCACAGATCAACGTTGAAATCTGTACAAGTAAAGCCTGATGTCTTTGATGATCCCAACCTTTCTCTGGCATTGCCACCAGGAGGGTTTCTTTTTTATTTCAAAACAATTAAAAGACAGATTGAAATGAAATTCGTTACAGAAATCTGTGATAGTTCCCAAATAAAAAATCCTCCTGCTTGTCCAAAATGTGGTATTAAGCATTAAATGAAGAAATCATCACTCCTGTTTCAGCACATCTCAAATGAACACCAGCAAGCTTTAGAAAAGCTTTTAAGATTGTAATTCCATCTTCAGGACATAGAGAGGTTTGGCCCTTGGCTGGGCTACTAATCTTTAGTCTACCAAGAGCTGGCTGTAGCTGCCTACCTCAAATCTGATCTATCAAGTCATTTAGCTTGTTCTGTTCTATTCACTTTGTATTGTTGTTGTTCTAGTGAATCCACTCTATCTAACTTTATGTTCTGCTTTTTTAATCTTTTTTTCTTTGTTTACTGATGCTGACATCAAATCTTTTCTGCCCTATAATGACACCGCCCCGTGTCATTTATTATGCTTAAGACAAGATAAGATAACTGTGAATGGCTTCAGTATGTTTATCTTTCTGCAAGTCAAAGGATGGCATTATACTTAATTTAAAGCCACACTGACCTGACAATCTGATTTAGATATAAAAACGATAAGATAAGAAGCTATTCGAAGCTAACGCAATGGCTACATTGTAACGAGGAAAAATGCCTGCCAATGCAGCTCGCAAATTTTCTTGACAACTTTGAAAGATGAAATGTTTGTTCATTCGTGCTCATTACAATCAGTTAAGAATGAAGTTTATGCCTCAACTGTCAGATCAGTGTGGCTTAAATTAAGTGTAATGAGATATTTGGACCAATAATAAGGCAAATACACTCATTAAGATTTAAGCTCTTGCAATATAATCAATATCTATGAGGTATTCTTACACAGAATATCCTGCTGACTCTGCAGGGACATACATCCAGCATCTCCCCTGACCTCTGTGATTGCTTCACTGAGCTCTGTAACCTCTCCTCAGAGATGCGTGGTTGTGTGACCTGCTCTCGGCTCCTGACTGGGGAGAAGTGGCAGTGACATGGCAGCATTGTTAAACCAGGCTAAATCCTCACAAACAGTGCCAAATGAGCCTGAGCACAGCTTTGCTTGCAGCCTCAGTGGTAGCTTGCAGGTTGTTTTGCAATGTAAATGCAAAAGCTGGTGATTAAATTAACCCAGCACGGAGCACAGAGCTACAGCCCTCAAGGAGAGAGGAAGGAGGGAACACTGGATGAATTAAAGAAAGGTGAAATGGGGGCATTAATGATTTTAGTGAAGTACTGTACAAACTAATCATACCTGAGCATACTACACTTAATTTGAGTGATTACTATGACTAACTTTTCACTGCTAGCTGTAATCCCTTCCTGTTATCTTTCCATCTCGCTCTCTTTGCTCTCATTGCCAGTCAGTTAAGCAGCAAAACGAACATGATGAATATGTAACACCAGCTGTTGTTGTTTATAACATTAAGTCTCCCAAACCTCAAACAACTTGAGAGATCTCTCATCCCTTTTCCCATTTCATTCTCCAGCCCCAAAACAGGCTTATTTCTTCCTCAGTTTATTCTTCACTCCCTGCCACACTTCATTTTCTATAGCAAACTTCCCCTTGTGTATCCCCTTTAAGGCTTCATTCCTCATTTCCTCTCCTTTTTTATTCAAAGTATCTTCCCAAGTTTCTCCTCTCCTCTCTTCTCCCCTCACACACATTTGCACACACCACCTTACTTGTATGGGATGTGTTTGCTGCCATTGACGAGTGCAAGGATCACGTTTCCCAGGGCAGACAGAGAGAGGCACAGAGGGGCAGAGCTCGGTGAAGAGTTCTCCCTGCCTTTACCACCACCTCCTCCTCCTCCTCCTCCTCCTCCTCCTCCTCCTCCTCCTCCTCCTCCAAGTATTCTGACATCACAGCTGCCAAGGTCCAGCAGGTGGAGGCGGCTGCGTCCTCCTGACACTGGAAGAGTGGACAAAGTAGGTCAAAATTAAGTGGCAGAAGAAAAGAAAAGAGCAAACTGGGGAAGAAAACTTAAGAGAGACGATCATCCTCAATCTTTGACTTTGGTAGGTTTTTTTTTTTTTTAAGTTAATTTTTCTAGAGAATCCTCAATGATGGATAAAGAGGTCATTCTTTTTAAGGATACATAAATATGTGTATATTTTCTTTTCCAAAAATATTTTTACTTTGTTTTTTTAATTAAAAAATATAGCCACAATGGTGTCATGGGTTTAAAAATTTAGGTTCTAAAGCGGACCTCGCCAAGAAAGGCAACAAGACTCTTCATCAAAAATAATAAAAAAAAAAAACAATAAGCCCCACACAACGAATATAAAATCGACAAAAACAATCGGTTGAAACATTAACATACAGAACTTCTTTATTCAAGAGAGTTTTCGAGTCATAAAACATTAAGCTTAACTGTTATTCAATACACTATCAGACTGTTGACTGTCCAAGTGAACAGAACTGATAAACCCAAAAGTTTTGTTTCTAAACTCAGCTCAGAGTTTGACGAATTGGACAATCAATGAGATTGTGATTTCCATCCTGGCTTTATTAATGAAAATAGATCACACTTAAAGCACTAAAATTACCCTCAGAAGGTCATGTGCAACGCTTGTAACGAATGTCACTGCACATTGATAAACACTGCCCAGCAGAGAGAAGATGTTGAGTGGAAGCATTTGTTAACAATACATTATCATATATTGGTCAAAATATTGACTCCATCAGGTTTTTTGTGGTTGCAGGACAGTTTTCCACAGTAGAATCTGAGTACAATATGCTAAATTTTCTCACCACTGCAACAGCTTTATCAAACAATTCACTGTTCTTGCAGATGTAAAAAGTACATACTTAGTTTTGTCAACATTTACAATGCAGAAGATCTGCAAAAGCTTGAGCAGGCACTGACGCAGAGCAGTGTTTAATGAAACAAAAGAATCTGAAGCAAACGTCCACTTCTTAAAGTCTGACTTGTGTTTATGAACCCCAAGTGAAAGGAAATGTAGTTTAATAAAGGGCAAAGCTGTTAAAGACTATAATTAGGATAACCACACGTTGCTGGAAACATGTTGTGACACAATGCGTGTTTAAACATTGTTTTTGTTTTTTTTTAACTGCGTCCTCATACATCCTCTCTGCCTGCATGAGTGCTTGTGTGCATGTACACAAACATCTCTGCTTTGTTCTCTGCAGCCATATAAGCACTCAAAGTGACTATTAGCTTCTCTTCATCTGTCACAATCTGTCTTTTACAATAACAGTTAATTCAAGGGAACGCACACAACACCCACATATCAGTCTGTAATGTATGCAAACGTGCGAGTGTGTGAAATACATGTAAATTAATGTAAACACAGTCTATATATATATATATACTTTGATAGGTTCATATGCACCTCTGTGAACAACTCTGGAACTAATGTTTTTATTATTAATTTCTGGTGAAAATGTTGATATATTGATATGTGTTGTCTGTTTCCATGTGGTCGATCAAAATTGTGGCAGTAAATAACATGTTTGTGTCTGTCTTCATTCATGACTGACAGATGTAGGACTCAAAACTGGCATGTGTGAAATAATAAGAGAACTAACAGTATCTATAACAGTAGAATAAGATGTTGTTTTAAGTTGATGGTACTCACAAATGGTAATATTAGTATAAAGAAGTGTCATTTGTAGTAACAGTAACTGTAGCATGACAATAGCTGTGAAGACCAAACAGTACTTACTCCCTCCTTTGCCTGTCTTTTCCATGCGATACTGGTATATGTGTAATGTAAACAGCATGTGAGAGTTCCTGTGTTCTTCTTCGGTGGTGTTGGGGCGCTGGCTGCTGTGACGAGCTGCTATGGCTGCATCTAGAAACCAGGCTGCTTTCTCTGGGGTCGGGGCGCGCAGCTCAGACTGGTTTTGGAGCTGGGTAAAATGCAGAAGGGAAAAAAAAAGAGATGATTTTCCATCAGGCATAACAAAGAGGGACAGATAGAAGAGAGGGCAAAGCTGAGGGGTCTCATTTTACCTGCCAAGAAGCATCCGAACACAAGTAACACTGTGCACAATGAGGATCTGACATATACTGAGAGGATTGGCATATTTAAATAATATACTTTCTAATTTGTCCAAAGGTATGGAAAGAGAGAGAGACAGAGAGAGAGAGAGAGAGCGAGCCTGTGTATGTGTGTCTGGTACCTCAGGATAACATTACTGATGAGATTATGTCAGATTAGTTCAGGATTACACAGTTGTGCTTGTATCAGACCTCATTATCCTATAAACATATAGCTTTTGCACAAAACACACACAAACACCCACATCCCATGAATACACATTCTCTCTCTCTTGCAGACAAGCTCACCAAACTGCACATTTCATTATTTTGTTTTAGAACTTTCACACAAACAACGCCTCTGAAATGGAAAAAGAAATCAAGGTTGCAGCAGCGTCATGTTGTTGGAGTCATTCTTATCAAACCTGATTGTTCAGGATTCATCACATTTATCTCGGAGGTGACTCTAAAGCAGTCAAGGTGAAATTTTAATAAGACTTGAATACAGAACATCTCTTTTTGTCTTTATCTTTGATTCTGATTTGAGAAAAGTCACTGAGGGTAACTTTATTTTTTAGTCTGACGAGTGAATCAATGAGTCAGCTACTTCTTTCAAATATATCTATTTTGAGAGGAAAGGAGACTCGGTGTACTAAAGCTCTCATATTATATCTGCTGCCCCAAGGTGAGTTTGAGTGCATGTGCAGTTCACATCCCCCTGTAGAGCAGATGACAAAAACTGCCTTAGGCAAAAAAAAACAAAGATGAAGGTATTGTTTCAAAGCCTGAGGCTCTTATTTCACACACTCACAGGACATAATCAAATGTGTGTACCTGCATGCCACAGATGGGATCCTCACACAGGTAGACTCCAGGTGACTGTCCATCCTGTAAGCTTCCTGTAGCTACTTCAGACAGAAGGTCCTTAAGGTTCTCTTCTTTCCCCCAAACCTGCACAGTGAGAGAGAGAGAGAGAGAGAGAGAGAGAGAGAGAGAGAGAGAGAGAGAGAGATAAACATATACAAGTTAAACTCATAGTAGTTACTTCAGTGTATATTTTCAAACAAGACTTTTTCCAAATACAACTCTGACTATATCTTTCATGTGAAGTTCTGCAGTTCTACCATTTCTTTCAGCAGACCCTTTTGTCCAAAGCGTCATACAACACAAGCAAGAATTTAGACCGGAGGGAAAGTTCAGCCCTTATTTAAGAAAATCTGGCTTGTAGAAGTAAAATGAATATGACATCAAAAATGAGAATCTCATTAAGTATTTCCTAAAAGCTAAAACATTATATATCAATATAACTTGTAGGAGCCATATTTAAGTTTATGGAACTTGCATTTAATTCGTAATTTTTTTTGTGTGTGTATATGTGTGTGTGCGCCCTCCTTAGGCAGAGTGGCGTGTCTCAAAGTGGGGGCAGAGCGCACCTGGGGAGGAGACGGGTCACAGCACATACCATCATTGATCGTAGACTCAGCAGTTGTGTTTTAACATTAGAATACATGTTTTCGGTCAGGTTTACAATAACTCACATATTTTTTGTTTGATTTGTTTTGTAAAAAAATCTGGATTTGCTGCAACATCAACAATCAACTCTCACTGAACTTATTTTTAATCACATCTGTGTGTCTGATGAACTGTTCCCATTTCAGGTAGTGGTAGAAACAAGAAATATCAGAGAGGTTACAGGACAGACCTGATTTTTTGATTTCTTGCTACTTCAAAACAAACAGAAAACCTGGTTATAAACAATGAAGTGTGCACCTGATTAGTAAGTATGAGGCGTGTTAGAGCCCAATATGTAACAATGGCCCAAAATGTAATTAAGAAAATAAAATGTAATAAAACCCAAAATGTTATAACTGATCTGAAATGTAAAATATGCTGAGCCCAAAACATAATAAATTTTTGCACAAAATGTTTTATTACATTTTTTTTAATTACATGTCAGGTCATTGTTACAAATTGGGCCCAAATGAAGCGTCTAAGTCTGAATCTCAGAAGGACTTTCATCTAAAAACTAATTTCATCCAGTCACTGAATGTTGAGTTTCAGAAGGCTTTGCCGTTCATATTATAGTTAGCAGTGAGCTTACACCAAATATCAACTGTATAAAAAGATGGATGGAACAGCCACTACTTGAAAGTGTAACCAAAAAAATGTAGAGCTCCCCCTGGTGACTGGCAGCTGTAAAGATCACAAAAGCCACCTTCCATATTAAAACAGACATGAAATACATTTTTCTCAAACACGCTGCTTGAGTAGTTTTCTTTTGCTTGGTTACCTAATGTCAAAAGCGGTCACGTGACATCATCATTGACAGTTGTGTTGGGAAACGAGGGCTCCTCATTTTGTTCACTTTTTGTTCTTTCAGGTTCATTTTTTTTTGTCACGTTTGAAGCAAGTGCAAGTAAGGATAGTTTGTGTAATTCAACAACTGTGCTCACACAAGAATAAATAAGACACAAAACAAAGTACAAATAAAAGAGCACAGCAACATACTTTAAAGATAAACCTGAGATCTTAAGCAGAAATGTAAAAACCTTCATCTTAAAAAAAAAGATTTTGAGACTCCATCTAATATATAAAAACCATGTTATAAAATGTATGTATCTTTTGAGTGAGTTCGATAAGCAGCCAAATGTAAAAAAAGAGTCAGTGAATTAAGAGTCAGTATGGCATTAAGGAAAAGGTCTTCTCTCATCCTCTCAATCGTTGCCTTGAGGGAGTATAACCGCCACACTGAAAGCAGTCACTGGAACAAGCCATAATCAGGGTGATATGAGTCTCTAATGGTCCACTCTGTGCTCTTTTCACACTGCTTGATGTAGATATTTCACAGGGTTGGCAGAGTAGTTCCAGTGATGTGCTCTACACACCTGATTGCCTTGTGTAGCCTGTATCCTGTACCCTGAGAGGAGCAGTCCCCCCAAAAAGCTGTGGTACAATCTGTAGAGGTGCAGAAGGTTTTTTTTTTTTTTGCAGTGCTGTGGAGATCTTGAATTTCATCTTAAACGATGCCAGTTTTTATCATGTTTTAATGCAAACACTTACAGATGCTCTACACCGGACTCAATGTTAAATATGTGAGGTGGTTGTTGTGGTTAAAATTATAACATGTTCAACAGTTTTAATGGCCTTCTTTCTTTCTTTCTTTCTTTCTTTCTTTCTTTCTTTCTTTCTTTCTTTCATATCTTTATCACAGATGGTATCTGTTAGACCCTGCAGGGATTTTTTCAAAATGAAGGTCTCTCCTGTAACACTGACCTCAACTGCAGAAACACGAACAGAGAAGCGTGCTCCTGTTTTCTCCTTCCTCTCATTGATGAGCTTAAACAGCCAAGAGATGGCACAGGGGATTATACCCAGAGTCTGCAGAGAGTCGTCATGACCGATCATAGTGTACGATTTACCTGGAAGAGACAGACAGAAAGATGAAAGAGGGGAAGGGTGAACATGAAAAGATGAAGTTATATCAAAAAGAATAATAATCAAAAGATCCTGTGAATCTGTGTGTGCTGGGAGCCTCCAGATCTGTCCCTCTGAGGCACAACATGGTTATCCCCCTCTCTACACTCTCACTCACGCTCACACACCTGTGCTTTCTGTCAGGAGCTGGAGATCAAACACACACCCATACAAAGCCATATGTCATGACAAACAATCACACCACCACCAACACTTACACAGAAACAGGGCACATCAAAAGCTTGAGTCTTGTGAAGTAGGGAGGAGATATGTGCTCAGATTTGTTCAGAGGTAAGACAGAGGGGATGTTGTCAACTACACTGTAATTTTACACTGTTCTCCCTGAGTGTTCCCTGGAGCGTCTCCACTCATTTGTCAAAATAATGGTGCACTTCGTGGCTTTCTTTAAAAACTTCCAAAAGCTTCCCACAACTACCTGTACTAATGAGTCACCGACTACCCAGTGTCTAAAGTCCGAAAACCAAAGCCTGATAACAGTGGGCAGCAAGAGCCAGACTATAACAGAGGTTACTGAGTGGACCCCTCCTGTCACTTGTGTTTTGTTAAGTTTGTGTAACGGCTGTCTGTCCTTTTTTCTATTGTATCATTTTGGGTTCAAGCTTGCTCTATTTTGCTTATATCTGTCTCCCTCTCTTTCAGTTCCAGTCCAGTCTCCCTCTTGTGATCACCTGGCCCCTCCTTAATGTGTTTCACCTGTGTCTTGTTTCCTGCACTCCCTGCTCCTTTATAATCCTGGTGTGTCTACTCACCCCTTGCCAGATCAACTCTCACCTGTTCAGAGTATCCAGCCTTGTAAGAAGTAGCTCCTAGTGTTCTGATCCTTGTTTCTGCCTTGACCCTGTCTCTCATCTGCCGATTGAGTACCTTCGCCTTCTAGTTGCCCTCTGGATTTTGAATCCTCTTCTGAATAAAGAATATGCTTTGGATTGTTACCAAAGTTAACAATCCAAAGCGAAGGTCTGGGTCCTTCTCCTGTCTGTGTTGTGATAGTTTGGCCCATGACCCCTCTGAGAGGCTTCAAAATTAGTTCTGGTGTTCCAGAACAAACTGTTACGCCCTTAAGGCTTATATGTGATCACAAAGACCTGAAATCTCCAGAATTTAAAAGTGTTGTGTTTACATTGATTTCACTGAACTGATTGCCGTTAGTTAAACCATTTAAGCTAAGCCATAAAGACAAAGGAAAGGTTTCTCCCATTACAGGAGTTACTACAGGGTTGAAATGAAACCTTAGGTTCTCGTAATGCTGTAAAACCTTAAGATACTGTTAAAGAAATGTCAGACAGTGCATTAGACCTTAAAGCACAATGCATTACAAGGGCTTGTCTCAGTCAATACTGGGTCATTTAGATTAATCTGACTGATTTATCAGTTTGGTTTACTGGACTCCACAGTAGATCCACTGCACTGCTTCCAGACTGAAAACAAAGATCCTCAACAACACTCTACTCTTTTTTACCTCTCAGGACTGAGCTGGAGTCTTGAATTTAACAACGATGCCGGTATTTGTGGGGCTCTGCAATGTTTCCTTCTATCTGACTCACCCAGGCTGTTAAAGTGCGGTCATCTTGCTCACCCCTCCACTGACATACACTAATCCGTAGAGCAAGGTGTGTGAGTGTGTTTCTGTGTAGCTGATGTATGGTACCGGTAGATTCCCAGTAATTGGTCTCATGGAGCAGAGCTGTCGATGCGGTCGGTGAGAAATCACTTGAGAAGAAGGTAGCACTGGATGCTCAATCCTCAAAGACACTCACACATCAGCACACACTCCTCATTGTTACCAAAAGATGATCCATCTTAGGGTAATAATCCAATAACCGATAACAAAAATCCATCAGACATGACTTAAGCTGAGGGATTTAATTATTTTCCTTAAGTTCCTTCATTTATTTCACTTTCATTTGGACTTTAATTTAATTTTTCCAATTCAATAAAAACCTGAGCGCTCTTTGTCAAAGTCTGTGTGTGCACACGAGCAGACTTTGTATGCGTCCGTCTACAGCCGAGGGCCACGGGGCCGAAGATAAATGTGTTAAGTGTTACAGCTCCCATTTTAATTATGAAAGAGGTAATACCCTTATAATGCAGCCTCATTAAGAGCCATGGCCTAAGGTGAGCTATATCACAAAGAATGATCTCATCTGCTACTACAGCCAGCGAGGACACAGCGTCTCTGTGGCATTAATATAACAGTAAAACTAATTGAAAGAGCAAACTGTCTTTGATGGATTTCTCAGTCAGAGAAAAGCTCCTGGATGAAAAAGACTCGAAGATTCAGTTCCACCTATCACCCCCTCAAACACAGATAATCAGAGGTGTGTTTAAAGGAGTATTGGTTTCAGTCATGGCCATATTACAGAGTGCAAATCCATCATCATAAATCATTGTTCAGTCTGCATTTCCATGAGTCGATACTAAAAGATGAAAATGTGAATATGATGAGATAGATTACATTGATGTAGACAGGCTGTGTGAGGACTAGTGTCTTCTGAGGGCTGTGGATCTTTTATTTGATCTGTAACTAATGAATCTGAGAGAAAAGGTGTTTTCAGACTTCATCTTAGTGTTTTGAAGATGAGCATCTGTCTTGTTCTTGGTTATAGTTACCATGAAGACAGTTTATTTTGGATGAAATTTGGTGTCTTTAGTATACATAGCAGTACGTTGAGTCTCTTTGTGGTTCTGTCCTACACATTTAACAGAAAATCCTGCAATCCTGCTCCTACAATGGTCAAACCAGACCCACTGGTTTGAAAAGATGCACCAATAACTGCTTTCATTAAATGAAAATTGAACACTGTCAGCCTGGTTAAATGCCACTAGAATAACTCATCTGTTCGATGAGTCATTTTTCTTTCGTTACTGGAGGTCTGAAGTATTGATCATAGGTGTCTAAGATGTAGCCAGTAGCAGGGGATATGGCTCAGGTTACTTCTTTCAATTGGGAAATCAATCAGTAGCAAAAACAGACTCAAAAGTTTACATGTTTATATGCTTGTACATCCAGCTTAATTTATTTGTCCAAACAAATCAGCCATCAGGAGAGAAGTGCAACATTTTAAATCTCTGGTTCTTCAAGTTCAAGCGGACATACAGACTGGATACATGAAGATCACAGAGCAGGAGGGATAATGCTGCTTCCATGTACGGGGATAAACACTGCAGGGGCTAGAGCAGGGTTAAGGAAAAACATGTCTTGTTTGAGTGTTTGTGTGTGTTTGTGTGTGTGTGTGTGTGTGTGTGTGTGTGTGTGTGTGTGTGTGTGTGTGTGTGTGTGTGTGTGTGTGTGTGTGCAGTGAGAGGTCCTGACCCCTTCTCAGACAGCTTCTCTAAAAAGCGTCCTCGTAAGGATTAGAGAAGAAGAAAAGAAGAGGAGAAACAGACGAAGCAGACTGAGGATGCTTTCAGCCTTGGCAAACACTAATCCCTCTCTCTCTCTCTCTCTCTCTCTCTCTCTCTCTCTGTCTAAGAGATGAGAGACGGCTGAGCGAGACACCAAAACACTGACTGTCAAACAACCATACAAAACACGACTCTCATGACACACTTCCTATAATTCTGCAGTGTGTGTGTGTGTGAGATGGTTACCAAGCTTTGAGTGTCCAAAGCAGAAGACACAGCCGTCTGCTCCATTCACCACCGACTGTATCACTTCAGCAACTGTTCCTGCACAAACCTCCGCCTAGCAACAGGCAGACAGAGAGAAACAAATAAAGAGAGATGTAAAGACACTGCAACTGCAAATAATACATAAGAGTTTTTTTGACAGTTTCTGCTCTGGTGCTGTGCAGTTTAATGAAAGCTAAACTACAGGAGAAAATGTATGATCATTTCTGAAAATGGTACAAATCCAATTCACGTGTTATTGCATAGTTTTCCCCTCACCTGCGAAGCATCAGGAGGGAAAGCAGCATCAAAGGTGAACATCTTTGGAGGGACCTGATTGGCCCCAACCCTTTTCTGGGAGGCGGTGCTTGGTGTCTGATTGGCTGAGGGGTCCATGATGGTGATTTGTTTTTTCCTGGGATCCACTTTAAGAAAAGAGCTGGACTCTGCAGCATCTGTCTGAGACACTGGGCACACACGCACCATCACTTTCACCTGAGGGGAGAACCGAGAACAGCTGATCAGACGCTAAGAAGTGTGTCGCAACACAGAAAGGGCACCTGCAACTTAGACACAAACAGAAAAAAACAGAGGCTGAATCGGGTCAGTGTTTCTTTAATTACAATATCTCTAATCAAAAATCCCAGATATCAGAAATCTAAAATCTACTGAGGGTTGAAAGGTTATTTACATTTATTGAAATTACAGTTTATTGAAATGTGCTGCACCAAATTTAATCTTCATTTATCCCTTTAGTGATGTTTATGAAGATTTATTGCACATAACCCATTAATGTTTTTTTTTATCTGTTTGTAAATGGTTTACTGTCAGTTTTGCCTTCTTTGCTTGCTTTTCACTCTCAATTTTCTCACTAACACAAATCTTCAAGGGAAAACTTTCAATATAAATCTATGAATAGATCTGAAAACTCTGAACGACTGGAAGGCATGTGAACTCCTCTGCACCGTGACAAAAAGACTCCCAGAAAGTCCCAACACTCAGCTTTTTAGTTCCTTTAAGGCTTACATTAATATGTACATGCTCTCTCTCACTGTCAGCATCTTATTACACCTCACTGCCCCCCCCCTCCTTCTTCCACCACCTGTCACTCTCATGTTATCTCCTTCGCACTATCCTAAATCCCTTCTTTTTTCTCCCTTCATCTCTCCTCTCTCCCTTCAGCTCACTGCCTCATATCAAAACCCTGAAGTGCTGAATTCCAGCTTTCTCTCCACCGCTCGCTCTACCTTTCCTCCCACTCCTGTCACAAAATGTTAGCAGCCGCAATTTAGCGTCTGACAGCTGCTGTTGTTTTCTTTGATATTAGAGGCAGCAAAATGCTGCGTCATCCAATCTGAGCGAGCTCCAGAACATTTTAACATGTAAAAACATTTTCTCTCTTATTCAGAACTGATTTAGAGTTTGAAGTACTTTCTGGAAGTTTATTCTTACTCTCTGTCTCCTCCTCTGGATGAAAGAGCCTTTGTCTCTCTTTTTCTTTGATCCATCACTGCCTATATTACTCTTCTTTTTCAGTACATCTGTCTTCTTCTCTCTATGTTTGCTGCTCTATCTTTTTCCTGCTATATGCTCCATGAAAAAAGATTCACTGGTGATTTTCTCCTCTGACATTCGGGAGAGTGGTTTGGTTACAGCAGATGAATGGTTCAGAGCATCAGGTGCATGAGTTCTTTATGGATCCAGTCTAAACCTCACCAAATGTCTCTGCATCTGATCTGAGCCACTCTGATCTTCTTTTGCGCGCCATATTTACACTGTGACATTGCATGGAGTCTGCAGAATGCAGGGATAGGAAAAAAGTCAACAGAGCAGTCTCTTTCACATGTTATGTGTTTTTAGTGGGCTTGCCAACATCAGCAACAGAGTATAATGGCCCTGTTCAGAACTGAAGGATATGTAACCATGGTTCTCAGGCCAGGGCTTCAGGGGAGCTGTGACTGGTTACAATGGCTAAGCTAACTGCAGCATGAATGAATGAAAACCTCCAATTAGAGGGCTGCCAGCTCGTTAAACCACAAGATTTCTCTTCTGTTTCTACACGTTCAAGGCAGGGCATGGCAACACAGTCACTTACATTTATAATAAATGCATTATATAAATGTAAAGGACCTTGATCAGGAGCACCAAGAGGGAGCACCAAAAACTCAAACTCCACAACTGATGTAATTCATTTCTTTGCTGCTGAGTAACAGTTCAAGTGATCCACAGTGTTAACAAGAGTTACAGGTTACAAACAAGCATGTTACTGTAATCAGATTACATTTGTCTGTAACGCATGTAACAAATTACTGTGGCTAACTCAGTAATCACATTACCGTTACTAATCAAGCAACTGTCACTTGCATTACTCAAAGTCATTTAACTGTCTGCATAACAGGAGACAAAAACAAATCAACTGTCTTTTTTCATCTGCGCTTAGGCACTCACACAACACTCATCTGACCCATGTCTGACCTTGGCCACGTCATGACTTATGTGACAGGTCACACTCAAGTGTAGCTACTTATGGAGGAGGAAAACAAAAATGTCAAAGCGACTCAGATAAGGTCAAAAATGTGACAGTAAAGTGTAAAATGTGCCCAGGCAAAAAACCAACAGTACAACAACATTATTGTATTTATTGAAATAATTTTAAACCAATTCATGATGGCACAAGGTGGTTGAAGCACAACCTCCTTTAAGTTTTGTTGTTTTAAAGAAATGTTGAAGTTGCTTTTCTCACTGCTTCTAAAAACAGACACTTAATGATGACAAGATTCCACTTCAAGTTTCCATCACAATTTTGTTTTTGACACATTTAGCATACTGCCAGTGTTGTAGCTTTTTTGACACATTTAACTGTGAAGTGCTGTTTGAGCTGATTTTCACAATTTTTCTGTGCCTTTTTTTGTGTTAAAGAACTTAAAAGTGAGACCTTGTACATGTGCTACTGTAAAAAAGTACTTCATTCTGATGTGGGAATATGAATAGGTTAACTTTATAATTTGAATTACTAATGAAGTGACAGTGCATCTCAGGTGATGTCATGGAAGAATGAAAAAGTAATGTAACTAATAGTTTAACTAATTACATTCGGCAATGAGTCACTAAGTAATGTAATGCATTACCTTTAAAAAAAGTAAGTCATAATAAGTAATGCATTAATGTTTTGAGTAACTACCTCAACACTGGTAATACATTCTTTTCTATAAATAACTTGCAGTAAGTAATTTAAAGGAAAATGGCCATCAGCCTCTGTAATGTATGTCTGTCATGTTTTGGGGAACTGTCTGGTCTTTAGTTTCTTTCGTGCTTTAAGTCTGCTTAAGTTTTGGAGGACTCACTTGCTTCTATCTGGTAGAAGTAAATATTTAATTTTCTAGAAGAGCAGGCTCCGGCTCTGAAAAATGCTTCAATTGACTTTCACTCAAGGTCTCCAATGATGGCCTGTTTGGTATTCTGGGTGTCAAATTTAATTATACTTATCTTGAATTGCACCTGTTGAAAATTAAAAAAAAAAAAAAAAAAAGAAGCAACTTTTACACTCAACTAAGCAGCAGTGGCCTTGAAGCTCAACTGAAAAAAATTATAACCACAAAAACAATTTATCCTTTGTAACACAAATGTTATGAAACTAAAAACAATTCACGTAACAGAAAAACAAGGCAGAAGATGCAAAAATTTCTCTAAAACATCAAGTTGTGATCCAAAAAAACATTTTGTTTCAAGAAATTTCTTTGCGTGAATTGCTTCCGCAGTCATCAAATGTTACAGTACAGCACAGACACGAGATAGGTAAAAGCTTCAGCCTCCTCTCACAGGGTAGAAAATCCACTGTTTGACTCAACCATTGAAGCTCACTGTTTAAAGAAAAGAACAGATCAAATGCAAGATCTGATATTACAAAAGCAAAACAACAACAAACAAATCAGTCAATAATACTTAATTTTTCAGTTAAAAGCTTAAACGTATTTCCTCGTATTCTCCCAGCTGACAGTCAAAGATTCTAGACATCTGTGAGTCACAACGGTCAAACATTTATTAATTTACCTACAACTGATTTATCCTGATAAGGTCACTCTTGCTGAAGGGTGCAGAGACTATGCCATCCCAACCCATATCAACCTTTAATATACACATTAACAGAAATAAAGTCTTACAATAATTCCTGCTTAAAATTGTTCAGAGTACGAGTCTCTTTAGAGTTGTTTCTTTTCATGAACAATGACCAGCCTGTGTGATGTCTGAGGAAGTGGAAGTTCACGGAAAATTTGCCAAAGCTCAGACTGTTGACAGCACAAAATGCACAGATGGACAATACCGATAACGGCTGACAGACTAAAAGAGCTGAACGTCTTTTTAACAGCTAAGCAGCTGACAGTCTATAATACACAGGCTGACAGGCAGAAGAAATGCAATTTTCTCATCCTTACATTCATGATGTCACAGGTTGACATAAAGTGAATAAATGTATCCTCTGTTCTGGCCTCTGTGAGATGACACTGCCTCATTTGGGGAGGCACTGAGGGTTCAGTTTGGCCCTCAGTCACTCAAGGGCACAAAATAGTAGACCACATTTGAAAAGATCCAGAGCATGCGTGTGTGACCTGGCTTTCTTTATGTATCATGGATGAGGCTCAGGCCCAGGAATAGGATGGATGTTGTGTATAGAGACTGAAAAATATAGACTTCTGTCTTAAATTACTTGCAGATGCTACACTCAGGGCTCAGAGGTGCAAAGCAGATGAAACAACTGTGTTCGTGTAGCTCCTCAGAGGACAGTCAGAGAGAAGGAGGGATCTGCTGTGTGTTTGTGCTTGTTAGCACAGTTGAATCATCGTCTGAAGTGTGAATTTATGCAGCACTTTTGGCTAAACACCAACGTGAGATCATGAATCCCACTGTAGCTAAAAAACACTCCTGACTCCATTCACTGAGATACAGCATGCACTGCAGAAAAGGAATAAGTTTCAAGGTGTATTGCTGTGCTTATGAAGTAAGCTGGGTAACTTCATCTGGAGTTTTGTGGGTGGAAATCATTTCAAAAGACAAGAATTTAACCATTTCAAGAATCTAGCTCAGCTTCATCAGGTAAGAAAAGATCATACAGCTGCTCACAGCAGTGACAGTTGTGTACTCTAGCCTGGACAGAGAACAGCTAAATAACACTGTGCATGTAATGAGATACTGATATTGCTGAATGGCCACATGCAGAGAGACTGGACAGACCGAGAGTGAGAGCCATGGACCAATGATAATAATAATAATAATAATAATAATAATAATAATAATAATAATAATAATAATAATAAAATAATAATAATACTAACAAACTTTATTTGTATAGCACCTTAACAAACAAAATTACAAGGTGCTTGACAATAAAATACAATTAAAAAACTAAATATAACAATTAAAACAATAATAAAACAATGTAAACAAAAAAGTAAAAGGTCAATATAAGGCAATACAATAAAAGTGAGTTTTAAGAAGAGATTTAAAAGATGACACTGAGTTTGCCTGCCTTAGATCCTCAGGGATGGAATTCCATAGTTCCATAGCAATGTACCAATGGACCAATGGACCAGCAGACCAGTGGACCAATCAATGGACAGATGGACCATTGGACCAATGGACCAGTGGACTAATCAATGGACAAATGGACCAGTGGACCAATGGACCAGTGGACCAATGGACCAATGAACCATAATCCAGCTTCCAAGAGTGGATTTGAAAGACATCTTGGCTGTTTACAAAATGGTTGAAACAGTGCGTCCCTGTCATTACGTTATCAATCCTGCCTCATTTCTAAATTAAGGACTATAATTGGTCTGGTTTATCTGAGATCAACAGGAATTTGTTTAAATGACAACGATCATAGATCCACCTGCCAGATCAAACCAGTCTGAGCTGGCTGATGGGTCTGGACATGTTAGGCTACAAGAGCATGACTTCACAAGAGTTTTGGAGATGCTCTGACTTTGCGCTTTGTCAAAGCTATTTAAACCCTTACCCTTACAATTTTTCCTGAATTCATCACATCATTTTTTAAGAAAAAGAAATAAATGTTATTTACTTGTTAGTGGTCAAAGGTTATAACTGATGGATTATAACTGATTTACTCACTTGATTCGCAGACATGCCTTCGTTAATTTTAAGGTATTAAATTAACATGACAGTCACAAGCATGAAAACAGCTCAAATTTGTTTACATGTTGCATGGTGCTGGAAATGTAAAACATATTGTGTGGTATGTTATGTTTAAGATTAGCTTGAGTTCACTCACTGTGGTGTTATCTTTCCCTAAATCTAAAGAGCTGTTGGCCTGCTTTGATATCACGAATAAATGTGAATGAATTATTTTTGGTACAAATTCTGTGAAATTAATATTTTCATGCCCTAAAACAATCAGAACAAGGTCACATTGTACTGAACAGACTCACTTAGAATGATGAGTGTTCGATAAAAATAAAACCCAGCAGCCCGCAGGTAACTACGGTAATTCACTGTCAGGTAAGAAAAAAGCAAAAAGGCACTCTAAATGTGCTGCTGTTTATACACACACACATACATCTCTCTCTATTAGCGCGTGCACACACACACACACACACACACACACACACACACACACACACACACACACACACACACACACAAACACACACCTAGTGCAGCAAATTTACATGCTTTCCTTTGGTTGCATCATTAAATGACCAAAGGCCATTTAAGAGAGTAACTTGTATAAACTGTGTGAGTTAGTGTGTGTCATAGTTTGTGTGTTTCTCAGAAGAGGGTGGGTGTACATTTTTAAGTGTGTCTAAACTGAGATGACACCTGAATACAAAAAAAAAAAAAAAAAAAGTTAATAACCACAGTGACCCGAGGGGCCTGGGATTCTGTGTCTTAATGTCAGGTCAAGAGTTTCATTGTAGTATACACACACACACACACACACACACACACACACACACACACACACACACACACACACACACACACACACGCACACACACACAGTTCAATGTTAAGCCCTCTTCTGACCCCAATAAAAGAGCCTATCACATCAGTGAGAGCCTGGAGGAAGGATTCTACCATTGCACGCTTTACAAGGCGTAACTCATAAAGTCTTCTCTCCCAAGAGCCCATTTCCTCCTCATGTCTGAGAGTGTGAAACTTCAGAGAGCTGCCAGTGTGTGTATGCATGTGTCTGAGGCATAAATGGGGCCGTAATGTGATTGGATGTCACTTTTTTCAAATATTGAGGGTTTGTGTGATATGAGAGGGGTCATTCCTGGGCCTATCGAAGTAAAATAAAATCTCTGCAGCAATGGCCACCCAACAATATCAAAGAGATCAACAAGCCTTGTCTACCTACACCCTCTGAAGTTTGTGACTTAAATTTTTTTTCAAGAAGGTTATTGAAGACAAAAAACAAAAAACGTTTATTAACTGTAAGATCATTCTAAGTCAAGTTCATAAAATGATGAACATGTTGGGTCAACATCACAAAATTAAAAAACTGTTTGTTGACTGGTGTCAAAATGAAAACCATTGTTCAATAAGTTTGATTTTTAATGGTCTGTAAGTCTGTGTTCTCTGTGAAGCAGCGTTTGATGGAGATGGAAGATGGAGCTCTGTGCGTATCTGAAGGTGCTAAAGGTGTTATGACTCACTTTGAGTTCACAGTTCAAGGTTTTGGTGAATTTGATTTTGGGTCATTCATGAGTTTGAGGAGCAGTTGGGGTGAGCTTTTTCTTTCATATGTGTTCTCATGTCTTTGTAAAGAAGGTAGTTAGTTTAATCTGTTGTTTTGGCCGTGCTTCACCATGAGTTTGTTCTTGTTGGTAATTGTTCTGCTTTGATTGTAAATCTTAGTTGTGTTTGGTTTGGGAGGGAAAAAACATTGTCACACACCTAACCTCCTTAACACATGCGTAACAGATATGTTTTTATACTTGCTATAATAGTGACCACATCATCAAAAAGATATCTGGCAATTATTTGTGAATTAAACTGAAATAATGATTCTGAATTTGCTGATGTGAAACATCTTGCTGTTATTGATTTAGTGGAGCTTATTAGGGAATCCACCATAGCTCCCAGGCATGAGGATTCCCCTCAGGGTCCCATATTTAGAGGACAGGAAGGAATCAAGAGAAAAAAGGTTAGAGGGGAGGGGTGAAGGATGCAAGAGCATACAGGGAGGAGAGGATGCTCCTGAAAATTTGTTTCATCACAACATATTATTTAATTTCATCTTAAGATAACAGTTATGTTTTGATGCAACACATGCAGCTCTAAGGATTTCACCAGAGTTTGCCTCAGTTGGGCAGTTATCTGTATGTGTTCAAACTCTCATGAAACACACTCCCAGAGGATTCTTGGCCTACTTCCACTGTTGAATCAATAAATGTGGCAAAGTGCCTCTTTAATGTTCTGTCACATCCCATGTAGGAAGAAAACAAGCTAATAAGGCTTTGTTTCGGTGAAAGGACAGGTTTGTGGTGTCTCAGGAAGAAGAACAAAGAAAGAATAATGAATACAAAAGAGGTCAATAATAATTAATAACATTTATAATCTCACACTCTGTCCATCTCTCTCACCCCCTCCACCTCCCACAGACATTTCCTATCAGGCTTTCTGTGTGAGAAACTTCATATTCCTGGATAGAACTGTCCACCCACTTCTCCATTCACTTTATTCTCATCCCCATCCTCTTCCTTACTCTCTCTCTTTTCCTCAGAACAAATGACAAGACAAGTCACAGCCTTTTCCTGGCCTTTTTCTCCCCTCTGTTCTTCTTCTCTTCATGCTGAATACTGATGCAAGAGGGTGAGCTGCCCAGGCAAAATTAAGGAGGACACAAGGAGATGGAACTGAGCGGTTCCTCCATAACTTTTCCAAAAATGTCTGTCTTAATAAGATTCTGTTTTAGACTACCCTGACATTGTGTCTGATATATAGGTCTGCTGATGAAGCCTGGAACAGCTTAGAGGTTCATCCCCGTGCTTTAGATTACATCCTGTGACGGATGTTTAGGCAAGGAGTCTTGTTTTATTCGTGAGAAAGTGACCTGGCCTCCAAAACACTCTTCAAGATCTAAAGCTTACTCTTCCAGCACTTTGTAAACCTCACGCGACACATTGAAGTCTTTGAGCCGATTTCAGGGAAGGAATTCAGCTAAACATCAGCAAACAAACCTGAGCCAGGAGAAGACTGTTCAATAGTCCCTCACTGCAGTGCTTCATTACTATTGGCTGAAAAATCAATAAGAGACTGAGAGGGAGCTCTAATTGGTTCCCAAAGACTGCAGCAGCACACATTGGTGCAAACACACATATACAGAGAGATAGATACAAAAAGCATAAGGGAATTTAGGTTCAGGCTTCAGATCAATTTTAATTTTCACTAATTTATTCCTTCCAGCAAAGCTCAGAGTATCCTCAGAGCTACTCTGGCTGTTGGCTGGAAATACTGCAGAAATCTTTAAAATCGGTGAGCACAATTTATGTACAATTCATCAAGGATGATTCAAGACCTATAAGATGTCTTTTTATAAGACAAATAGGAGGAATAAAGAAGTGTAACTTATGGCAACACCTTGCTGTAGATCTTAAATTGTTAATTATATTTGACTAAAAAGTGATGCAAAACCTTGGGATTCTATAATGTATATAATAATAAAAAACAATCAGATCCACTGTGAGGTGTATCCTTTCATATCTCATGGTATTACAGTATGGGCAAATGCAAACAAAAATCAGCTCTATTCCATTTTTTGTTTTTGAATGAGGAACTTGACAAAGTTCAATCCACAGGGATGCTGAAGCTGGCAGCTCTTTGACATTTTATAGGCTGAGTTGGAACTGAAAACCACCAACACCCTTGGTGATTTTTTTAAGTCTTGTGTGTCGACGTTTCAGGTTGTAAAATCCAGAAATCTAGATAAATCTTGAATTTCTCTCACCTGTGCCTTTTGTTTGAAGATATCTATTACTGTGCTTTAAATATATTTAAAGTCTCTTAAAACATTTTTGAACAGTCAGGTTGTTGATATTTTTATGTTACTGCCATTAACATATTCATTGTTTCTTGAAATCACAAATGAATCCAAATTAGAATAAAAATTCAAGTATAGAGGATAGTTTACACATAGATGAGGGGGAATGAGTGTTTGTGTGTGTGTGTGTGTGTGTGTGTGTGTGTGTGTGTGTGTGTGTGTGTGTGTGTGTGTGTGTGTGTGAATGCTTGTGTATCTCACGCTCCAGCCCCGCCAACACTGACAGCATTAATATTTCAGCTACAAGGTGGAACAAAGCGGCTGCTGGATTCCCATAACAGACTCACTCACTCATTTAGATACAAGACACACAGACACCCAGGGAGGCATGAAGACACACAAACGCTGGTGGAAAATGAACTCGCACACACTCTCTCGCTCGTGACACGGAGTCGCACACAGCTTGTGGCCTGAGAGGGATCGTAGCTTGCTATTAAAAATTGATTAGCTGTCATAGCATCATTTTCTCCCCCAAGGTCAAGTCGCAATCTGCAAGCGTGTGTGAGTGTGTGTGTGTGGGTGTGGGTGTGTGTGTGTGAGAGAGAGAAACGTTGGCTGCAGAGATGAAAGAGCTGAAAAAAAACTCCCACAGTCCTTCATTGTCATTCAGATATGGAGAAGAGCAGAAGAGGTGGAGATGAAGTGATGGTAATACAGAAGATCAGACTTTGATTCCAGATACCTGGAAGATGAGATGAAGTGAAGATAGAGATGAGACAAGAGAAAGCCACCAGCATAAGGGTTCACTTTTTATATTTCACATCCCTTTTCATATGTTAAAAACTGTAAGTAGATCAGTTATGATACAGACATGGAGATGAAATGTAGCAGACTCCTCGAAGAAAAAAGCAGGAAGGCTCATGTTAGCCCTGAGGCAGCAGTTACACGGCTCATGTATTTATGATCCAGTCTGGAATGATGAGAGTCTGTGGAGATGCCAGCAGCTATCTGAGGCTGTGCCTATATGAAAATGAAAATACAGTATGCATAAATGCTAACAGTCAGAATAATTTTTGTGCAGATGTTGATCAAGTTTTAGTGGCGATCTTTTACATCATTAGTCAGTCTTGTTTAAAGTTACAAGAGTTGGGCGCAAGAATCGTAAATAAAATCATCTACTCTGACGAATGAACCGCTACCTGACAGAGCCTTAGTATGCTTCAGGAAACTCACACTTTCCTTAGTAAATTACCTGGCAACAATGAAGTAGTGCTCATAAGGTCCATAGTACCCAAATGTTTTCAATGGCTGAGCTGGATGCAGACATAAGTGTCCCACATCCTGGTGAAAACTCACATCATCAGAGTTGTTTCAAATTCTGGGGTGTGGGGTCTGAAAATATGGTCATTTTGAGCTTGTATGCTGACACGCTGACAGTGATGATCCTTATAGCTAAAGTGTAGTATCTAATGTGTTCCACCCATAGACTGTATAATTAATGGACGTATTCTCCGTGATGTCACCCCTCTGTTTCTGAAACAGATTTTTATAACAAAACGGCCGGCACGGCCATATTGGAAATGAGGCGGGCTGTGAGTCTCAAAATTAACAGACATAGGATGCCCCAAAATCACATGATCTGAGCTGTGCCTCTGATTGGACAAACTGGCGATGTTAATATTGTTGAATCTGCCAAGTTAGAAAAAAAATCACCCCCTGTACCGTGTGTGCCGTGAGTGAAATTAACTATACAGATGGGAGACATTTTTTGTCCTAGGCTGTAAACATGTTTATTTTGGCTGTGAAAACTTTTTTTTTGGCTTGGTGTGTTTGTGACTTCCGGCACTTCTGGAGCCAGCCTCAAGCGGACACTCGAGGAACAGCAGACTTTAGCACTTCCGCATTGTCTCATATTTTCAGACTGGAGGTTGCCGCTTGGTTCCACCTCCACGATTCAAGAAGCTTTACTGTCATGTGAACACACGTTTACACATGGATTGCACCAAACTTTACTCTCCTGATCCAATTTTAAGCCTGATAAATATGAAAAGAACAATATATGAGAAAAGGAAGTGAAAATATAAACAGTTCGACTAGCATAAAAACTATATGTTATAAAAATGAGTATCAATACAATAAACTAAGGCAGCTGAATTTAGAACGGCTAAATATGAGTTCAGCAGTCTAACAGCTTATGGGTAGAAGCTGTTCCTGAGCTTCTTCTCAAGACTTATGTTTCCTTGCTTCTGGTTTATCCTTCATGGGCCAGTCTACCCACAGTTAGTTAGGTTAGAGGTTAGTGAGGTTAGTTATATCAGTTAGTTAGCTGCATGTTGCTCAGTAGCATAAGTTTTGTGACATAAGCATAACACTGGTTATCCCAGTGTGTCTAGTTTTTGTCTCTCATGTTCGCAGTGCAAGCTCACATTTGCAACAGGACAGGACATGCGGTTTAAGAATTATCATTTCATCAATTTTCAGCTTTGAAGCTATCAGTCTCTTCCAGCTGGGCCTGAAATTAAACATACTGATAACAGCTTGTGAAGAGTTGTTAAAGCTTGTAACAGATAAAACTAATTTAAAAGCCAGTCACTTAAGATGTCTGGAAGAGCTATCAGAAAATAAGATGCCTGTCTTAATAAGATAATGATGAAGATCGATCTGATTTCTTCAGGGGAAGAAGTGATTTATGCTGTCTTTGCTGTATTTCAGTGTAACCCTGCAGTTGGTTTGCCATCTGATAATACATTCACGCCTTTATTTCCTCAGCTGATACACTTCTCCCCCTGCAGTCAGGGGTCTGACTGGAAGCCTCCCAGCTGGCTGATTTGATTAAAGCGAGACGGAGCTCACCAACAGCATGTAGAGGCGCAACGTGTGTAGAAATAACAGAAGGGAGTTTGAGGTACAGATGCCAGTCTGATAGATCCATGGAGGGATCTGTGTAATTTGACAACCCAGAATGAAAAGATGCTGAGCTGTCTATCTTTCTCTGAAACACACACAGAGAGATAGAGAGAGAGAGAGAGAGAGAGAGGGAGAGAGAGAGAAAGCAGTGCCTCTGACCTGTGCAGGTTGATTTCCCCTGGCTTTAGTAGTGATGTCTCAATCTGTTTTCTGCCATATTAACATCCAGGAGAACACTAACCCCCCATCACACCAGCAGACAAGCCCATGTATTCTGCACGACGTAATGTATCGTACACACTTTCACCAGGGGCTTTGCAGCTTCCTTGACATCTTTCATTGTACACCCTAATCCCATGAATTTGTGAGCATGAAAGCCCGTGTGTGCGTCTGCATGTGTGTGTGTGTGTGTGTGTGTGTGTGTGTGTGTGTGTGTGTGCAAATGCCATTTCAGCATGAAGCCGACCCCCAATGCAGGTGACATTTTTACTGGAGAAATGTCACCATGGCCATTTTCTCCCCTATGCATTTGCGCATTTGCGCGCGCGCGCGCGCATGTGTGTGTGTGTGTGTGTGTGTGTGTGTGTGTGTGTGTGTGTGTGTGTGTGTGTGTGTGTGTGTGTTGTTGTTGATTAGGTCTGGGCCAGCTTCAGCTGATTTCACAGGGAAGGTTTGTTCAATTTTGAATTTACCAGAATACTTCAGTGACTTGGTACCATATCATCATTTTTTCTCCATTTCAAACCAGAGTGAAAACCGCTCATCAAGAAACAAGTGAGAAAGACTTGTTACACATTAAATTGTAAGACTTACATTTTACATTTGATCATTTTACTTCTTTTGCACTGTGATTTTAGAGAAAATGAAGTGCAGAACTACAATATTGCAGGGATGATGTGATATCTATTTATTGTTCAACCTGAATTTAAACAAATGGAAATCGCCGAGAAGCCACTGTGAGAAACATTTGGTTTTTGTTGATTTATGTATCACTTCATCCCTCACTGTGAAACTCAGCTGTAGGAAATTTTAAAAAAAGGTTCTTTTTTCACCGTGCTGTCATTTTTATTGTGTGACATCTCCCACTCCTACACTGGTTACTGACACTAAAAATTATACCAAGGGCCTGATTAACTAAAGAACAGTGCAGCTTTTGTGGCTCCTAAATGTGTGCAAATGAGCCAAAAGGACATTAACTAATTCACAAAGTACACGCAAAGTGTTAAATGCTCCATGAGCCGAGCTGCAAACCAAGTAGCGATGAGGTGCAAAACTGAAGCAAACTGCAGAAGTTTAAGTGTGTTTTTACAGTTAAATATCATGAGAGCAATTTGCGTCTTGAATTAGACCTTCAGTTTGTGCAGATAGTCGGGGCAATAAAATACAAAAGTCTCGGTGCTCATAGCAGCCAAAATCCATTCTTAGAGAATTCCTTCCCAAGTGTCATCTCTGGTGGTCTAAGTTTTCCTTAATAGTTTATTTTGAGAGCCAAAACCTCTCCCCACTTTAAATGCTTGCATGGGAAAAGTATTCAGCAAAAGAAATCTCCACTAAGAAACTCATTTTTTACTGAGCAAACTGTTTTTTTCTCTTATCTATTTTCCTCAGTTAATTTAGGATGGGCAGGCTGCCAGCACAGCAACAGGACGACACAACACTAAGTTACCAAACCAACTGGATTCCTCTATTAAAATTCCAACCCCCTCTCTGATCCCATCAGTGATGACTGAGTGAAGTCCACATGACTGTGGATGGAACTCTTCCTGGAGATGTAGTCGACTGCAGAAGCAGCAGGCATTGCTCAGAGTCCAGAAGAGCTAAAGCGTCCCATCACAGCAGATCATAGTGGGATGAAACAGAAGCCACAGTGATATGAAACAGGATGAGAGACAGACTGTGTGGAGCAGAGTGTTGAGTATGTGGGTCATAATCTTAAACTGTATGTGTGTTATCTGTGTAGACATGTATAATGGATGTTGCTGGTGTGTGTGGACACAACGCATGTGTGTGTAAGTATGTGGGTGTTATTTATCTTGCTGACAACTGAGGGGACATCTGTCACGTCCATATGGGGAGAGGAGAGAACTGAGGCTCCAAAAAACACCTCACATACAATTATCAAGAAACGAAGTATGACAGACTTTGGCTGAATATAATTACAAAAAGATCGTAAGACATGGAATATAAATATTGCTCGAGAAAAAGTAAGATTTATTGATACAGTTATCTACATTTTTTTGTCTACCATCACATAAAATGTCAAACTTATTCACTTCTGGACATGAAATCTGGCTTTGATTGTTTTCAGCATAAATTTTGACTCTAGAAACTACTTATTTTATATTTGAATCATTCAAAATGTGCTGAAATAAGCAGCAAAGATCATGAAGAGTACCTACAGTGTGTGAGTGTAATGAAGACTTACATTTATAACAAATACCATAAAAAACAAAAAGTTGGATTGATATAGTTTTCAGTATTGTCTCAGTGTTCTTCAGCCTACATGTATTTTGTGTGTCATTCTGATTTCACTTACCAGGTAACATAATATCATAAGGTGTTGAACACACTGACTTAAATGAGAAGGTTTAACCTCTTTAACCTCTGGTGTTCCTGATAAATGTCACTGAACACAAATGACGGATGGATAAATGGTTACCAAGCATCCTACCTTGGTTTACCCCCTTTTGATCTAGATCTTCACTATCAGACAGCTAATAAAGGTGAGCGAGAAGAAACTGTGACAAAAAGTAATATTGTCACACATAAACGCCAGCACACACAGAGTGACAGACAAGCCATCAAATAAATGAGCACCACATGTACACGTTTACAGAAACACATCACAGCATGTGTGGCCTCTCTGTGTAAAAGACACTGCTGTTTGATGTCTGTTTGATTTTGTCCTTCATAGTCATTCTTTTTCTTTCAGTGAGGACACACACACACACACACACACACCCACACACACATACAGTGCCGGTGAGCCCCTCACTCAAACTGTGGAGGAGGGGGCACTAAAAACTCATTACATGGACGATCAATATTGCACACACTTGAAAAGCATGAGGCCCCCTCCTTCATCCATGACACACTTGGACACACACACACACACACACACACACACACACACACACGGTTTCACCATCCGTTGGCAACGGTGACAGATGACTTTTGTCAGCCTGAGATGTGTTACCGTGGTAACCATTAGGCTGCATTCCGGTATGGTGCAGCAAGGGTGAAACACACACACACACACACACACACACACACACACACACACACACACACACACACACACACACACACACACACACACACACACCAGCATGTACATTTTGGTAAGCTGGTCAAGGTCACAATAAAAAAACACAGGCTTATTTTTTTAGTAAATTAAAGTGGATGAAATCACTTTAATCCAAGTGACAACGTCCGTGTGAAAAAACCTTGTTAGTCTTCACCAAAAGTATGAGTCAAAACTGAATTTACACAGAAAGTAAAGGTAAATGCATTCAAAGTGGAGTCATTTTGGTGAGACCTAACTGCAGCTTTTTAACTTCCACTAGTTTAATGTTTTTTTCCATACAGCAAAGACAGGATGATGGAATCATCAGAGAGTTTGATGACAGTTATTTGGCTGACTGCTTCTACAGTGGAAGGTTGATGTGTAGACTTACAGTGTTTGAAAAAAATGTAATATTTAATCACTAATAGGGAGCCTTTAGTTAAGTCTTCATAAAACACAAAAATCATTTTGTAATTCGCTGTGCCAGCAGTTGATGGAAATTTTGAGTTGATCGCTTCATTCAATGTTTATTCAGACACTGGCACACACTGGCCCTGTAAAGGAGGCTGACCTGTTGCTTCTTGAAGCTTATCAAAACTGTGTTTTTTCACATGCAGATGTAGGTTTGTCGGTGGAGTTACTGCAGCATTATACTTTGGTTTTACATATGTTGTTTACAGCATGACTCATATCCAACTCCTGACTTCCTGGTGTTTTCCCCTTCCATGCTTATTTTGATATGTGATGTTGCTGCAACATGTGGTTTCAAGGTGGCTTCAACTGACACCTTCTAGCTTTTTTTTTTTTTTCCCGCATAAACCCACTGGTTAGATTGACCATCACAAAATTTGTCAGTCTCTACATGGCTAAGAAACATGTTAATGCAGAGACTGGATTGCACTCTGATAAATCACTTTCAGGTGCTGCTACACAGTAACATGTTAAGAAGAGAGCAAAAACCAAGCCAAGGAAGAAAAAAGATAGTTTATGTGCTGAGATGTTTGATGAATAGCCGAAAAATCAGAGGATATAAAGTGATCCATCAAACTCACTTTAGGCTAGGCACAAAAGTTTTTCTGACATTTCATGGAGCGACATAAATATCAACAGTAAGTCTTAAACATTTATCATCTAACTGTAACTATTTACCTGGATTTATAAAGAAGATATTAACTAAGTAATATCTGTGAATGAAAATGCATGCATGACTATAAAGGATATCTATCACACACGGCAGCAGAATTAAAGATATTCATTTTAGTTTTACCTTTCCAAGCCCAGGGGTGTCTTTGATTTTGTTGGCTGCACGAAGGAGGCAAGGTGGAGCTGGAGGAGGCGCCATCAACAGGGCAGCGCTGAAATTGGTTGGGAACAAAGGGGGGTCACATGACGGCGAGGCTGAAGTCACTGGTGCTGTAACCGCAACAGTCTTCTGCTTCTTCTTCTTGGACGACAAATTCAACTTCTGTGCAGCTCTGGGAGACGAGATGAGGAAGAGAAGAAAGGAGGAGGAGGAAAAAGAGAAAAACTGTCATTTATTCCTGTAAAGTAATAAACATATAAACAGAAAAAAACTTCATGAAAAGATATAAAAAGAAAAGAGGGAGCAGGATGGTGGCACATGGGAATGCACACATGGGTCTATAATTACACTATCCTCGTTTACCACAGTACAACCATTGCAAATATGCTAATTGCAGAATAGAACTTGATTATACACACACACACACACAGACAAACACACACAAACACACGCACACACACTGCAGTTTACATATGTAGCGACATCTGGAAGGGGAGTGGTTCATTGCTTTCTTGCTGCTCAATTCCCTGCAGCATTCAGCTCCAAAGGACTCACCAAATAACATATTTAAATATCCTCCATCTCCTCTGTGCTCGGATTCTCCTCAGTCCCTTTTTCTCTGCTTTCAGCTTCTTACCTTCTGAATCTCACTCGTACTTCTTTCTTTTTTTCCCTGCTCCATCCTCTCTTGGCCTACAGCAGGTTTTTCCTTGTCCCAGCTTCACACCTTCAAACATTTCTCTCATTTTTTCAAACTCACTTTTCCCCCTCTTTTGTACAAGCTTCACGTGTTGTTATAAGAAGACGAGTTTCAGCCTCATCCTGCATTCAAACACTTATAATTAAAATGAAACAGTTATGTTCAAGCACCTGAGATGTAAAAGGGTACAGCTTGGGCACTTTTGTTTCCCTGTTCCCCATCTGCACTTAACTGCATGTTTGGAGCAGACAGCCATATGTTCCATGTGGACTTTATCCAGACCTTCTTCAACAGCTGTTGATTTGTGAATGCAGCAGGTAACGGTAACATTTACTGTGATAACATGTTCACAACGAGCAGAGTTTCTCTGCTGACTCTCTTCACAGTTTACCTGCAGCTTGCCTGAATAATGTTTTCCAATGTTGAGCTCATCCGTGTCCATCTGTATCTGTGTTTGCAGCAGTGAGAGTAGCACAGAACTGGGGACACACGATGAATATTGGGCCGTTGAGCCTCCAGGAGCATGTTGCTATTCATTTAAAGTACCAGCCAGAAAAAGATATAAGACATTGTGCATTCCTAGACAGTAAAAGTCACCATTATAGGGAACAATTCCACCTCCATATGCTATACCGTACACCCCACAACACACACACACTCACAACAATCCAAGCATGTCAAGTTTTTTCAGTTTTGACAGTGCACCTGACACAGATAATCTCCTGCTGTGAGGGGCCTGTCCTTAGGAAGAGGAGGAAGTTTTTATATATCTTTACAATGACAGGAGCTGAAGAGTAAAAAATGCTTCTGAAAATTGTTGTTGGAGACAATAAAGGGAAAATCTCCAAGAATTCCCACCGGAGAAGACTTTCCTCCTTACTGTAAATAAATAAATGTATTACTGTACCATTAAAAGAGCTGAAAACAGCTTCACTTTTGACAGCCATGACAGTAAGATCCTACTAGGATATTAGTGCATATACTTTTCTGCTATACTCTTATCCTCTGACTGAAATAGGATTTCAAATTTATGTTTATTTTCCAAAGTATTTAAACTATGGCATTAGTACATTCCAACATCCCAGTCCTTTCTTGTTATTTCCTCCTTCCCTGTTTTAATACAGATATAACAGTTGAATTTCACTTATCACCTGCATGATTGTAGTCTAGGCAAAGTTAACTAGCTAATGCTATAATGAGGCATTATTATAGGCAAATGTTAAAGGCAGAGCAGATATGAAACAAATAATAATGAACTGTTTGGATGTATTGTTAATAATATGGTTTTTTAATTAGACAAGAGCAGCAGTAAAGACCGGCTGATCACGGTGGAGCAGAAACATAAAGAGAGGTCTAGAGAGAGGGTCTTCTAGGAAAACCAGAGACAGTAAATCAGCCGGCAGTAATTCAACTAAAGTGATTTATTGTTATTAGGAAAAGTGTTCACATTTGTCTGTGTAATTCCTTGTCTGGATTTTATGAAGCCACATTTCATCAGAGCAGATTTCCTGACAGACTGAGATACACACAATAGCAGCAGCAGCAGCAGCATTAACGATATGATAAAATAAAAGAGCTTTAAAACTGCTCTGGCTGAGATTTCTGCTCTGCTCTGCTTTAATCTCTCCTCACATATATTTCTGCAGTTATAAAGAGAGAGAAGAGACCTTGCGCCCTGACGCTCTCTCTGTCAAAGAGCCATATTCTCACACCATTGGCTTTCAATTAACTGCAGCAGGTTACAGAAATGAAAGCGGGGGGAGGGGGGGGGGGGGCAGGAGACAGACAGAGAGAGAGAGAGAGAGAGAGAGAGAGAGAGAGAAGAGAGAGGGAGGGAGGGGGTGAAAAGAGATGTGGATCCAGTGACCCGCAGAACGACCAAGCATTTCACCATTTGACTAGCTCTCCCTGGAGATTTGTGTGTGTAGGTGTGTGTTTTGACGATGAATGTGTGTGTGTGAGATCATATACACAGAAACAAAGCTCTCTACTGTGGTTGCTAATTGTTTTCTTCACAGGGTGCCAGCTAAGCTCATATCCATGATGCTCATAACTTCTCATGTGACATACAGGGACTGTACAGGTGCAGTAGATTATTAAATCAGACATTTCAGGTGCTTGTTAGGGTAATGATGTATTATTGTGGATCCGTTTTCTCCATGTGGAGGCACAGGGCGATCCTGTTATTGAAGATACATTGAAAAAAAAGGGAACCTTTGTGCACTTTAATAACAGGCTGCTGCAGCTGCTGCATTGCTGGTTGTTGCAGAAGGAGGCTTGACTGTGATGGATTCATGTTCAGCTTCTCTGCTGCTGGAGGGTCCTACTGGTCCCCAGTCAGACTGTCTAAAGGAGGAGGGTCTTACATTATTTACAGACCTTTATTGACTTTGGCTTCATAGGACACATATTCCAGAAAAAACCTCAGGAATAGCGTATTTTTCCATATCACAAGTCCATCAAAGCTTATTGCACTTATGCACTTAAATGCACTCTGGAGCTGGAGTTATGAAAAGTAAGTTCCTTCAATAATGGTTAAAACTAAGGGAAAAGTAAATGCAAGCATAAAATTGCATCCAACTGCATCAACCATTGTTTCCAATTAGAAAAGTAGATATAAAGTTAGGGTGATCATATTCTGAAACCCGAAAGAGAGGACACCCTCCTCTGTCTCTTGGAGATATTGCAAAAATACCCAAAGATACTCAACGATGACAAAGTAGCTTTATAAACCATACATCTATTGAAAACATTCCTTTTCATTTAAAAGTGAATAATTTCCATAATGTAAACATAAAGGCTTGTGAAAAAAAATATGCTTAATAGTGGTGATGTGGTTTTTCTCTAGAATCTTCATTTGCAACTGACACATACAGTAGGTGCCAGCTTTGCAGACAGTACACAGTTTCCCATCAGTCTCAACCTTAACAAAAAGATGGGTACTTTTTCTGCAGCTTGTCTATAAAAGTGCATTTACGCTTACATGCAGGAAGTCAGAGCATGTTTTCTGTTTTTATCTGCGAGAAGGAGTGGCCTGAGTCTTTCACGTCGTGACGCATGCGGAGTGCATGCTCATCATCTTGACAGGTAGGTACATTGGAATAATGCCAGTGACCCAGTGCAGCACTTTATTATGAACATTAATGTTCTATAAAAAAAAGCTGAGCAAAACCCACACATTTTAGGGAATTTTTTAAAATCCCTCTGGACATAATTTTACAACCAAAAAGGAGGATATGTCCAGGCAAAAACAAGGACATATGGTCACCCAACATAAAGGTGTATGAGGTAAAATCTAACTCAAGATGTGCAGCATGTGGATGTGGACACTACAGGGAGGGCTGAAAGCTGCCAGTGCTAACTCTGCTAATGTTAGCCACACTCTACAAACAATTTATTGCTGTTTACCCACAAAATCTCTGATCCTGAGTTAGGCTGTGTTAAATATATTGGGCTCAACTTTGACTTTTTTCTGATTTCTTTCTTGCCTTTAGAATGGTTAATACAGACGTGCATTAAACTAGCTTTTTCAGTGGTGGATGTGGTATGTATGTGAATAGGTGAGTGTGACATGTTCTGCAGTGTGAGATGATAAGAGGGAGACGCGAGACCATATGGTTAGAGGATAAGAGAGAGCTCTATTACCAGTACAGTCCATTTATTATTTACTATTCAAACAGCCCACAAATGTTACACATCTCAGAGATTAACAACCAAACAGAACACTGCTCAATATGTCTGAGTGTCCTTAGAAGGGAACTTCAAACTAAAGGAACCACAGAATGGCAGTCTTCCTCTATTTAATCCTTGGCATCCCCATTCAGCTACTGTGTATAGAAAGAGTGTCTGACTTCCAATTAAAGAAAATAAGGCCTCAAGATAACACTGAAGACAGGCTACAAAGTCCAAGTGAGCAACAGATATAACCACCTCGTTTGTGACTGTACGACGGATGGCAATTAGAGGGTCAGGACCAAGTTTTCTTGTCACAGTTACAAGAAAATGATTCAAAAATGAAAGCTTATAGCTAAGTCCTCTCTACAAGCTGAACTTGAATGATTTAGTGATAGAGAAGATATTTGGGAAGCACTGTACAGTCAACTTGTGGCTCTTCATTGATTAACTTTACTGTATAGCTATTGTGCAATTAAACTTTTCAGTAGGGTTAACAAGAAGAAAGCAAAACATGGCACCTGTTAATACCTGAGGGAATGTGAGGAGGGCATAATTGCTTCAAGCCAATCAGGTAAATCAATTTTATAATTCAGGCTATCTATGTGTGTGTGTGTGTGTGTGTGTGTGTGTGTGTGTGTGTGTGTGTGTGTGTGTGTGTGTGTGTGTGTGTGTGTGTGTGTGTGTGTGTGTGTGTGTGTGATTTTAACCACTTATTTTGTCCACTCACGCAGAATGGGTTAATCTGAGGCACTAGTCAAGCACGGTACACACTCAGACACACACACCACCTAATTGTTAGCGTTTAATGACAAGTGTCCTGGGATTTAGCTGAGTGGATCTATTCCAATCTAACCCTAAAGTGAAGGACCCTTGTTTTCAATCCATCTTCTCCATGTCTACATCCATCAGCTTCATCTCTGTCAACCCCACCCCCAACCCTTCACTGCTTCTACTCATCTTCATCCTTCAGTTCTCTCATCTTTTCCTCTATTTCATTCCTCTCCTTCCCTCATTATTTTGATCCTTTCATCCTTTGCCTCCATATATCCAGCCATTCATTCGACTGACCATTCAGCCTTCCTCACATCTATTGATCCCTGCCCTTCTTCCTCTCCTATCCTCTTCATGTGTCTCTCTCTCTTGTTGAAAACCAGCACGGGTCACAAACAGTCCAGATGCGAACATGGTGCCGCTTTGTTTCTTTCTTCCTTCACCACAATTACAAACACTCACACTTGAAGCGCACACACACACACACGCACAGAGAGCTGATTTATGACTTGTGTCTCGGGGCTGTGTTGTTGGCTCAGTAGCTAATTACTTTCTATTTAACAGGCCGTCAGTGGAGGGAGATATAAGCAGAGACAGAGAGCGATGAGAGAGAGACTGTGTGTGTTGCCTGGGTCAGCAAGATCAGCATGGACAGAGAACTGGGTTACTGACACTATCTGTATAGCAACATGTACACATACCCTCCAATTTACACATGAACACACTTGACTGCAGTAAAACACACGATCCTGGACAACAAATATTAAAACATTCTGTCTGCTTTGGTAAACATGGAGTTAAAATTGCAGCACAAATGACATGGCATCTCCAAGTTTTTCTTAAACATGTTAATTGCCTTTATATACATGGAACAAGAAGGACAGTAGCTTATTTCTTTGTTGCAACAATGTCCATGTTCACAGGTGCTGCTAATCAGGTGAATGTCAGCACCTGGAGGTACCAGAAGAATTTTGCAAACAGTTTATGGTCTGAACCTTGTGAAAACAGATCCTCAGTTAAGCTGAATGCTGTGCACATATTGAACAATCTCTTAGTTTCATATGACCATGACACAAAAAAGGATCAAGAATAAATGCTTGTGGACCTTTTAATCCTGAAAATTTAAAACACTGAATAAAAACAACATTAACCACCAAAAAATCTAAAATGGACGTCATGCAACATCAAGTATATTTCCAACACAAAGTTAAATGTGAAAAAAATATGTTAAAATGTTTTGAAAAGCATGAAAATAAATAATTTTTTATGTAATTTATTTTTACATTAAGTTCATACTGTTTAATATTGAACATTCAGGTACATGTAGTCCACTGGAGTGGCAAGTTTGTAACTTTGTGAGAGAAAAAATTGGAGAAAAAAAAAGAAAAGGTTTTTTTTTTTGCCTTAAAAAGAACAAAACCACTTAAGGAAAACAAATCTTGAGGCAGGCTTTCATGCAATTCTTGCATCAGGGGGTTAAAACAAGCAGACAAGTTTCTTCCTCTGGCTGTCAAGAACAAAAAAATCAGCTTTCAATTAAAACCTTCCAAATGTTTCTCTGATATGACCAGCCAGTTGATTGAAAATTGTTTACCAACAGCTACCTATTGAAGTCCTCAATCAACCGTTATGATTGGTGTCTAACTGCTATAGTGACTAGGTGTCTAATTATGATGGAGTAAAGGGGAGGGATAGAGAGGTAGCAAGATGTAAACACAGACAGAAGAAGAGATGACTTTCTCCTGTCTCATAGTGTGCCACCACCCAAAATAACAACGCCTCCCCAATTCACCATTCCACATGGGACCTATTCATTTACTCTGCCACCACAAGCAACACACATACACACGCACACACACAGCCAAATCCCTGGAGATCCAATCCTCCTAGCATGCAGTAAAAAATTCCTGCACTGATAGAAACCCCCTTCCCCCCCGTGTGGGCAAATGCATGCGCACACACACACAGACACACACACACACAGACACTATTACACAGTCTCCCAGGCATGTAGAGCCCCCAGAGGGCCACGGCAGCAGCACCAGGAAGCTGGGGTGCTGCTGTGAGAGTGTGACATTCTCATAGACAGATTGGTACTAATGCAGGATATTACTCTCATGCACATTAGCAGAGGTAAAGAAAAGGTCAGAGTGGAGATGGAGAAAATACTGGAAAGAAGGAGACTGGTCTAATGGAACAAGAACACGAAAGAAAGTGAAGAGAAATGGAGAAAGCAAGAGAGAAAAGAAGAAAGACCTTAGGATAACAAACGTGATAGAAAGAGAGAGATGCAGAGGCAGAAAAAGATCAGGTGAGAGGACAGGTAGTGGACACAGGGATTTTCTTGGTTACAGGAAATGAGGCGGGAGGATGTGTGTGTCTGGTTGTGTGTGTATAATAGAAAATTTTCTATGCAGTCCACGTCTGAGACTAAAGACAAGACCGCCATGGGATTTACCAGAATTGCATGGCTGCCTCCATCGACCATAATGCGCGCACGCACACACACACACACACACACACACACACACACACACACACACACACACACACACACACACACATGTAAACAAATTACTAGAGTCAAAAATAAAAGTTGACAGAATGTGCATGATTTTTTGCCTATTAAACCGAAACCCTTTTAAACAACACACATGCACACAAACACACTTACAAACTCATGACTGAATGAGATGCAGACAAAATGTGCATGTGTTTAAACAGAGACCAAAACAAACACTTGAATTTTAAGAGGCCACTACATCTCACAATGATGAGTATCTACAGTAATTACAGCCTAAAACAAGGAAGAGAGGCTGACATCTGCACACAAACATGCACATACACACTTACACATCCATACACTCAGTGACACCTGTGCCATTAAACAAACCGTGTTCTTTCCCTCTGAAGGTTAATGCTCATAAATCCCCCACAGACAGCTGGCAGTATGTTTGGAATGTCAACCAGATGTGTGTCCGCTTGTGTGTGGGGTCTGTGAGTGTGTGTTTGTGTAAAACGGCCTTGTTACCTGACAGTTCAGGGGTCATGGAAAGACAGCTTAAGATGGAGAGTGTGTGCACATATGTTTGCCCCTCTGCAATTTACGAGTCGTGTCTGGTCACTCGTGCTTTGATGGACAGAAGGCACTGTGTCCGTCCTGTGTCCAATCCATAAGCCTGCTACTTGTACATCACACACAGAGACACACATTGCATTATTTGCAGATTTGCAGTAACAAATAAGCAATAAACACCATGATGTGCTTAAGAGAATAGGAGAGGAAGTGTGAAAGTGAGGAGGGAGAAGCATGGGTATCACTTCAGATAAGATTTACAGCAGCTCATTAAACTCGACATGTCAGCAATACTTCAACACTGTGACACACTCATCGGCCTGTGTTACTCATGAATAATTTACTTATTCATTTTCAGCCTGCCATGTTTATTCATCAATAATTTACCCATATACCCGTGTCTTATTTATGCGCTTCCCTCTGCATTTCTCTGGATTTGATTACACTGCTCATCGACGTCTACTGACTGGACAGTTAATTTATTAAAAAGAAAAAAAACACAAAATGTGATAAAGGCTTATGCACAACCCTTCCCACCAAACAACTTGCCAAACACGCACACACATTTTTGGTGGACTTGAGCCAGAAAGTCAAGTCTGCAGAGCAAACTGTCTGGTCCTCTCAGCGAGCTGTTGTACTCAGACCTAAGACTTGTCAGTTAGACACTAATGTAAGCACTTAATGACGGCATTAATAAAAATAATACTTTTGGATCACTCAATGCACAAAGAATACATACTGACAGCTTATCAATATACGTGTATAAAAATGTAAAAATGTGAAATGTAAAAAAAGGAGAGAGAGAGAGAAAGAAAGAGAGAGATACCGTATCCTCACTATAGTAAGTGTCCTTGGTGTTTATGACCCTTTACACAATCTCTGTGTGCCTGTATAAAACATGGACACTGACCTCATGACATCATAAGTTTCTGAAGAGGGGTTATAATGCCCAGCATTGTAGCCCCTAATGGGAAATACTGACTCAGGTAAACTAGAATTAATCTAGCAACCAGTGGCAGGTTTTCACAGATTCCAAGGGAAACCTGGCTTCCCCGATAAGATATTGCAAAAAATAAAACAAAAACCACTATATCCGCGTACTTCTGCTTTGGTGGAGCATGAGAAGCAGAACAGCGCCCCACTTGGCAAGCCCTCATTACAGTGTGTGTCTCATGCCCTCTGCCCTGTCAGTTCAGAGGCCAGCTTCACCTTGCCTTACATAGAGAAAAAAGCTCATATTAGCCAATCCAATTTAATAAAGACTCATTGTTTATTGGGCTATGCATCCTTTAAAAAAAAAAAACAAAATGAGGGAGGCCAGATCAAACCAAGTGGCAACCTCCAGTCTGAAAATATGAGACAATGCTGAAGTGCTAAAGTCTGCTGTTCCTCGAGTGTCCGCTTGAGGCTGGCTCCGGAAGTACCGGAAGTCACAAACACACCCAGCCAAAAAAAGCTGTTTTCATGGCCAAAATAAGCACATTTACAGCCTGGTACAAAGAATGTCTCCCGTCTGAATTGCTAGTTTTGCTAACGGCACGCACTGTAGGGAGGGTGAATTTTTTTCTAACTCGGCAGATTCAACAATATTAAGATCCTCAATTCATCCAATCAGAAGCACAGCTCAGCTCACGTGACTGTGGAGCATCCTATGGCTGTTACTGCGGAGACTCACAGCCTGCCTCATTTCCAATATGGCCGCGCCAGCCGTTTTGCTTCAAAAGTCTGTTACAGAAACAGACAGGTGACATCGCGGAGACTACGTCCATTAATTATACAGTCTATGGATCAAACCTGGCGTCCAACCAATCACAAACTGTAAAAAAAAAAACGCCCACATTCTATGCAACTGGCCTGCCGTGGCCAGCTAGCCTACACAGCAGCGTAGCTAGCAAGTGAGGGACAGGAGTAATTTGTTTGCATGAAAATAACAGTTTACACTAAATCAAATTCGTTGTTCACTCTGGCTTCCTCTGTAATGTTTGTTGCCGGCTGCCACTGCTAGCAACAGGCAAAGAGATGAGCAGCATTCAGATATGATTCGACAGGGGTAAGGCTTTACTTTTGATGCATTAACCACATTTACATAGCTTAGTGCTGGATTAATGTGATTCATACCTGGCAAAGAAGGAGGCAGCAGCAGAGGTGGTGGTTGTTGCCGCTGTGGTTACAGCTGAAGTGTGTGATGGAGAGTTTGTATGCGATGATAAACTGGCGTGTGATGGGGAGTGTGTGTTGTGGCGGTTCAGGGAAGCCTCGGTCTGACCTTCTCGGGAAGCCTCAGAGACCATCTGGGAGATCTGAAGAGAGACAGAGAATTGGGGTGTTTAGGGAATGCTCACAGAGAGGGACAATAACAAGAAGAGGAAAGAGTCAATATCCATCAGTCCTAACTCCTTTCTTCTTTTCTCCTTCATTCTCAGAAAGTTGGGATTACAGCCCATAGTATCACGTATCAGTATCCACATCCTTCATGAGAAGCACATTGAGCACACATGCACACATGCACACACAATTATACACAAAACAGTACAGTACATGACAGTTATCTGCCCTTGTTGTTCTGAGATGGTCAGATAAAAGATCACAGTCTGGTTTCCCACACCCATTAAGTGGACATAATCATCCCATTGAGTTTCCTTTGAATGGGTTATTTACAGTATGTCTGTTTACTTTGTTTATTGTTGTATTTTTAACTTCCCCATAAACTGTGTTCAAAGATCCATCTAAAACTTAAATGATTTCAAATACTCAAACTTCATTTTCAAATTTAAAAAAATGGTGAGGACACATTTATTAAAACAACATAGAGACATAAAGACAGGTAATTTGTTGCTTGTCACAGCAGCATGATAACTGAATTACTGCCTCAGACTCTTATCTTCAACATGGCACGAGACAACTCGTGTGTATGTGTGTATGTGAGAGAGAGAGAGTGTGTGTTTTCCTTGGCAGACAGAGATAGCAGATAAGCTCTCTAGTGATCCAAGTGAACGTAATGTTGTCTGGTTTCCCGATACACAGAATTAAACCCTCCTGCCTCAGGTCGTCTCCTTTAACGTAATACTCTCTCCTCCTCTTTCACCCTCATTCTTCCTATCTTTTATTCCCTTCTCGACATTTTTTTGTTATTGCTTATTCCCAGTTGAGTTTCATTCTCTCTGTCCCTTACCTCTTCCATTTCACACTGTTCACATCTGTCCCTTATTATTGGATCATCCTTCATGGCATTTTCTTTTATTAGATTATAAGGAGGGGAGAAGGATAGTGAGGACGGAGAGAAAGACCTCTGAACCTTGAAAACTATGAAGAAATACAATTTCTGGCATTTCCGAGTCACATTTCATCCGATTTATTGTGGGTATGCGACGGTTTGATTACAGTGTACAGGTTCTTTCTCCTTGCTATAACTTTTTAAAAAGAGCTTTTTTTTTGCTTTAATTACACTTTAATCTGCAACAACAGGAGTATATAAAGAAAACAACGTAGACAAAAAAAGATGTGTGGCATTAAAGTTTTCTGCTGTGTACTGTATTTTGTACACACAGACACATTCACACACACACTAAGAGAAAATTTAATGGCACTTTAAACTGCTTTGTCAGACAGTCTGTGCTGTGACACTGTGTCACTGAGTGCACAGATGTGTGTGTGTGTGTGTATCTAAGTATTTATGTGGTCGTGTTTGTTTTTGTGAGTGTGTGTGGCAGTGCAGGCGACCCTTTCATGAAACAGATATGGATTATTGATTATAGTTCTTTATGTGCTGCCACCAAACAGTCAGCAGAGCAGCTAAATCATCCCCCCACGCTCCAATAAAGCAGCTAGAGCATGTGTGAGAGTAAATCTGAAGCATGAATGTCTGAGAATGTCTGAGTGTGTCCTTGTGTCCGTGTGTCTGTTCTTCTCTGCACCTGTGTGCATGTGTGTGTAAATCAGCTCTGCTGTGTGTGTGTATGTGTGTGCGTGTGTATTTACTGCTGAGGGCTCCTGGGGTCCAAGCACACAGCCTCCCGCCTTGATAAATTACCTGTTGTAAATGAGATGCCTCTATAGTATATATATCCTTCTCCCTGTGCGTTTACATGCATTTCAAATGCTCACACCTAGCCTGCTGCTCCTGCATTATTAAAGGAGTTGTGAAACACACAGAATAAAGGGGCATGGGATACTTGTGCTGGTTGCTCATTTATCCTGATAAATGTGAGGAGAAAAACACAGCACAGAATGGGAGAAATGTGCCCACAGAGGGTTATTACATTAGCTGAAGGTGGTGGAATAATATGTGGCAGTCAGTCGCTCAAACAAATGGTGTTGGCAGGACGATATTTTACTCAGCTGCTCCTTCCAGAGTCATCACAAAAAAAGGAAAGTCTTGTACCATTACCTAAATCAAATTTTACAATCATTAGATTCAACGAGGCTTACTGTGCCTCTTTAAAGTTGAGAAAGGATGAGTTGATAAGAAGCTGTGATGCATAAAGAGCTTTGAGAGAAGGCGTCTGATTTAGCAATGCAACTAAAGTACATAAAAAGAAGAGAATAGATGACTGGTCTAATCCTTTCTATTGTTATATTTTTCACAAACAAAACCAGCGTGACAGGTTGCTCATGGTTATGGAAACTACCAAAACACTCATCATATCGAAAAGGGTCAAAGCAAAAAGGGGTCCTTCTGTTTCTAAAAGGTGGCAGTGGGAATAAAACTCCCACAGCTCAACTCTCACTGACTGATTCTATCAAAATGAAGAACAAACTGGACACAAGACAAAGAGCAGGGAGTCACTGGGCAGTCCACATTTTCACTACAACACAAACACAGAAAGTCCACTGACTGTGTTGAGTCTTTAGAGACAAATAGAAAAAAACTATATAAGGCAACAACATTCTCCCATTATAAACCTCTTTGAACTCATGTTTTATTTTACTGTAGGCACAAAATAACAGACATTTATTTAGCTTTCTACTGTAAACTTCACTCAGCAGAAACAACTTGACATCATTAACCCACAGACTCTCATCACGTTTCGCCTTGTTTAAAAGAGTGTGCTAGACTTCGACTGTTTATGAAGTGTGTTCATACCTTTAGACTGCTGAGCTACTCAAGATTTAAACTCTTATTTCAACAGCTAGAAGATGGAGATGAGAGAATACTGACAAGAACAGCCAAGTGTGTGGAAATATGGATAAAAATCTATTTGAAAAACATCAGATGTACATTTTTAACACCTCCATCTCAGAGTGCACCTGTCAGTGGGGCTTTGAGAAATGTGATATCAGATTTCCTCAGGAAGATTGAATAAAAAAAAGAACACCCACTCACTTATTTTGTCACTCTCACCCCTCCTCCCTCCTCCCTCCACACTACAGCACGTATCCTCACTCGTCCGTCTGTGCTCTTCGAAACAGGTAAAAGCTGTATCATTCATCTTCATTACGGCACAAACACCGTTTCCCCAGCACTCACCTCCCTCATCTGTCTCTCTATACATTTGTTTTATTCTTCATTTCTTTTCAGACCACATGCTGAAGGCAGGCAACGGACACAAAATTTGTGGCTGAAGTTTTAGATTTGTGTGTGGAGGAGAGAAAGATGAATGGTGTGTTCATGCATGTGTGTGGTCCTATCTGGTTGGGTCAGGGGGATAGACACAATGTGCACAACAATCTAAGCTCACTGCAGCAGAGTGAGGACAGAGAGATGGACAGACAGAGGGGAAAGGCAATCACACACACACACACACACACACACACACACACACACACACACACACACACACACACACACACACACACACACACACACACACACACAAACAGAAACTGAAAGAAAGAAGTTGTGATAATCTATAATGAGGATAGAACAATTGATAGAGTACGTGAATCAAAAAAAGAATGTTTGACTCAAACAACTGCATGTTAAGTCTACAACACACCAATAAATGAGAGAGAGAGGTAGAGACCAACATCATACAAACTGAGACGAGAACAACAAGTCAAGTTTTTTGATACTGATTACTCAAATAGGCTCTGAAGGTGTAGCGTGTAGTATCTCATGGTATTTAGCAGAACAGATTCAGTAAATAGGGAATATGATATTTGTAACAAAGTTTTTAGTGTAAAATCACCAGAATATATTTTGGGTTTTTTCTTACAGGCTGTTGAGTGGACATGTATTTTGTAATTAAGCTTTAATTCAAGATATTGGGTTATCTCAATTTACATCTCAGGAGTGTCAAATAGGAGTAATTCATGAGCTTGGCAAGCCAATCATCTTTGACTGCGGCTGATGAAATGGAAGCATAAATATAGACAAATATGTCTCTGAGAATGAGCTTTCACTGCTGACCTAAAGCTGTGGGGTCTTTCAGCTCCCTGGAGACTTGACGAAAGTCACCCTCTACACATATCTACATGCCAATTTGCATGTTGGCATCATGCCATCCACTAGTAAAGCCAGTGAAATGCTACAAGACATGCTAACCGGGAAATTTTTAGGTCCGCCCTTAAGATTGTGTTGCCAGGTTGTCCCATAGTGAGGAGTTTGTTAGGAGTTATTTTACTCCCCTGCCAGACTGATTCAAAATAGCAATATCAAACATGTCCAGTAGATTTTCATGCTGACCAAAATGAAGGTAAATCAGTCAGCAAGGTGAAGAAAGAAGCACGTTTACAATGACAGTGACTAAGCATAATGTAAGTTTGATGACGAAAATGAACCAACAACACATATATGTTTATATTACCTGTAAAATACATAACAACTGAGGAAAGGGTTTGTCAGAAGCTGTTGCTAAGCAGCTAGAATCAGTTAGCTTGATGACCATCATATCATTAGCTGGTTCTGAGTGTCAGGGCTCTGGTTGTTGGTGAATGGAAGTGGTTAGTGTGTGGTGTATTGAGATCTTTATCATCTATGTGGGCTGGGCTTATGCCACAGTTAGCCTCACAGGACATGACTGAGTTGGTTCACCTTGTGTCCAGAACAACTGTCAACCTTTCTGATTGTTCTTTGCCTGAGGAAACACTGTTGCAGAAATACTCTACAACTGCACTCTATTTGAGCAGTAATACTAAAACTACTGGTTTCATAAGTCTGTGTCTAGAGATTGTAGGGTTTACTTCAAACAACATGGATGGTATATCCACACACCCTACTTCACCTTCTACACTAACATTTATTTACAGGTGATCTTTCCAGCAACATTCTGGTCCCAAGATTTTTAAAACCTTTGCTGAGCCAAAGCCATCATGGTCATCAGTACATCAAGATACAACGGTCTGTTTTTGCAGTGTGAGGGTGCTCTGACGTGTTCGTCATTTTCTACGACAAACTGTGTCATAATAATTTGCAAACCTGTGTTTGTTTTTAATATCTCACACTAAAACAGAATCACAATAAATTATTAGAGTTAATCCAGCCATTATTGAAGTCAATACACAAACATGCACACACTCTAAGAGGCACACACCCATGCTGTATAACCTGTTTTCAATTAACTGCTTGAAGGACAGAGAGGGCAAAAAGGCAGTGTTAGATTTGTCTTTTCATGCCAAAGCAAGCGAAAGATTGTGAGACCTCGTGATGGCAAATGTGACTCAGTTCATTGTGCTATAAAAGATAGACGTGTTTGTGTTGTTTCCCTTAAAGAAACATACATCAGCTGATGCTGTCTCATATGACGTATTGCTGGGGTGTTTAGTTCAAGCTCAGCAGCTTCCTTGGAGATGGAATTACCGTCCATCCACAGTGTATTATGATTTTTAAAAGTAGTTTTAATCATATGTAACCATGTACTTTACACTAAAAATTGTACACTTACATGAAATGGACAGTGATAAACTACACCTTAGACTCTGTGCTTCAAATGTTTTAACATAGATTTCCAACAAGAAACAGTTTTGGTTTGGTCAAGTTAGGTTTAGTTTGGGTTGTTTCATCTTGATCAAAAAATCTGAGTTAATGAGGACTTTAATATCACTTTTTTTTCTTTTTTGAAAATATTTGATTCTACCATTACGATGGATCAAATGTACTTCTTAGGAGAATTGCTGGGTATTAGTCACTCTGTCTTCACTCTGTCTAAAGCTGGGTTTTCCATTGTGCCAGACTTCCTGTGGGACCTGGGAGAGAAATCCCAATAAATATTAAATATGGAGGTTGTCACCTCTTAGACTGCTGAACCAGCGAGATTTTAATGTCAGCAACAGTAGCAGTCGCCGCTGCTCCCTGTCTACCTCTGCATCCCTTCATTTCTTTTATAGAGCTTTTATACAGCTACCCCCTCTAGACGACTATAATGTTGATCTATCCGTTAAAGAAACTGGATCATTGAAGACCCTATCAGAATTAGTCTTGGCATTGTCCTTTGATTTTTTGGCGTTTAAACCGGAACTCTGACTTTCCCTGCAGCTGCAGCAATGTTTGTTTTCTGTTTTTCTTTGATGAAAGTGTTGGATGTTTTTGGTCTGTGTTTTATCATTTTACCAATGAAAAAACTTCTGAAAGTTCCAATTATTCTAGAACTGAATTTGCTTTAATGTTTTGTGGTGTGCAGCAAGAGCTTTCTACAAAGCTCTTGCTTTGTGCTCTTGAAACGAGGTGCAGAGGCTGTTGGTATTTGATAAGTCCATGATGTCATTGGACCAAAAACCTGATTTGACAAGATATTAATGACATTATGGAAGTGGTCCCTCTCCTTTTCCTTTGTTTCATCTTTTCTATACATCTCTCTGTTTCTTTTCGTTCCCACTTCCATCCCCATCTCTGCTGAGCTCCTCCCCCTTCTCTCTCCTCTCTCAGGGGTGAGTCTAAACTGCGGTGATTTATTATCCTGCTCTGTTTCTCCTTTCCTGCTGAAACACCATTACTGTCAAAGTCACAGAGAATAAACACTCAGGCTCACTTCACACCAACTAACTAACACAGCTGAAAAGATGCAGAAAAATAGAGACCATGTGTTTGTTCTGGCGAGGCAACATTACTGCAGTTCATCCTTTTATGACTGCCTCAATTAGTCTGTGTAAACTCTTCAGCTGGACCACCACACTGCTGCATAGACACTGTGAAGAATTAGGAAGAGAAATCCTTCCTCCCATAGAACTCATCAGAATTTCACACAAAAAAAAATTTCATGGTCAGGCAATACCACAGCTTAAAAAGCTGCCCTATTAGTCCTCTAGACTTTTGCTCCTCCTGATTTAAGGCCTCCTTATTCTTCTTTTGGTCTGCAATAGTAGTATGGGGGGTCGAAATCCTAAGCAGATACCAACTTTATTTTTAAGAGTAGACTTTGAGCTTCTTTAAGGTCAAATTTATTGGTACTCATTGATTCTACAGCAAGTGTGTGCTCTGCAGTGTTGTTCAAGCTCATGCTGAAAGTGAGCTTCGACTCAAGCGTAGTACACTTTAAAAAAGCATGCAAACAAATTCAAGCACAGAGAAATTCCATTCATGCACACACAAACATACACATGCTTTGTTTCAACAAAGACATGTGTTCACTTTGCCTAATTTATTTCTGAGCAGTGAAACAGAGGTTGTACAGAGTAATCTACACCTCCAATTCACTACCTTTATGTCTGTATCGAGTCATGGGCTGAATATAAAATGAAGAGGTGTTGAGTTACAGACAGACAGAGAAGGATAATGGTTATGAAAGAGACCCAGTGTGAGGAAAGCAGGAGAAATAAGAGGCAGAAAGGAAGGAAAAAGGCATAAGCAATGAGTAGAGAGTGTGTTAGAGTGTGGACGTACAGTATGTGTGTGTATGTGAGAGGGAGCAGGAGTGAACAAGAGTGCAAGAGTGAAGAAGGGGTACTGGGGGTATGTGACATAGAGTCCCCAGAGTCCTAATTATCAGTGTATGAATTATTACATCTGTAGAACACGCTCATACACACGTTAACATACACACACCCACACACTCACACACCTCTGGATCTCCCTGCCAGTTACAACTCCCTCCATACACCTCTGGTCCACATATGACCTGAGGCGATTTCTCACTGCTGCCACCTTCTCCTCATGTCTGCTCTCAATCTCTCTCTCCCTCTCTTTTTGTCTCCAGCTGAAACCTCTTCTATTATCTCTATTTCCAATTTCTAACACTACACTGAGTGTTGCATCCAAAATATGTCATATCCTGCCTGGATCCAACCAAAATTTAATTTTCTTTTGATATCAAGACTTCTAAATTGAGTACTGTGGATAGGTGAGGAGCTCTTTTAGTGTAAATCATCGAGTGATCCTTTGCAACGATGAATGATTCCCTTAAACAGTGCCCTTGCCTTTTATCTTCATTTACTCCAACTGACCAACTGGAAGTTAAGACTTTATTTTGGAATCAAAATTTTACAGTTTTTATCACCAATAATTAAGGATTTTCCTCATCTTCTAGTTGTGATTTATCACATTTTAATAGTTTAAACTCCATTATTTTGTGATTTCAGTACCATTTTATGTCTATATTAAGGATATGGATTTCCCATTGCTTAGATTTGATCAAATGATTGCAATGAAATGCAGTTAATGACCTTTACTTTTGGATTCGTTATTTAAATGAATGGTGCATTTGTGCTCTGAAACCATTACTTACAGGACACAGCGTCAAAGTACTTATTCTGGGGAATTAGATATTTATTTTAGTTTTTTTAAAGGATAAAACTATAACAAAAAGAAGCACATGACTTGTCACAAAATGCCAACCCGAGTACACCCCTGTACCCCAGGGTACCGCAACTTTGTCTGGTTTGCAGTCGACAGGCTTTTGTGATGCTGACATCAGCTGCACCTGCATGCTTCACTCATAGTGGAAGCTAAAACTCAACTTACAACAAAAAAACATGTATGTGGCTAAAAAGCTAAGGAGTGTTTAGAGCTGGAGGGGTTACTTCTAACAGAAGAATAAAATGTTGAGACTTTGGTCCTTTTTGTCTAGCTGAGTTCTAAGATGTATTCACTACAGCCTACTTCAAATAGGCATAACCATATAAGCCAAGGACTGAATGTCAGTGGAGATAATCTTATTCTCTCCATGGTGTGTGTGACAACAAACACACACACACACACACACACACACACACACACACACACACACACACACACACACACACACACACACACACACACACAGCTCCAGGGGTATCATACCTGGTAGGGGTAAAGTGTAACTCCTCCGTTAGCTCTGTTTGGGTGCTGATGGGCCTGCAGAGCAGCTGAACTCAGTACGGTCCCACTCCCGTTATTACCGCTGTTTCCACCGTTACTGGGACTGTTAACTCCACTCACTGGCTGCTGTTGGGTACTAGCTTTCCCTGAACTGGGTGACATATTCCTTCTGTCCACAGCCCCTCCAAGACCCAGGGAGCTGGGCTTGGACCCCAGTCTGTGTCCTGGGCCTTGAGGTTGAGGGTTAATGGGAGCACAGCTAGATGTTTGCCCGGCCGATGGACTCCCATGAGTAGAGTTGGATGATCCGTGGCTTGGACTAGGTGTTGGAGTCTGGCTTGGACTCGGGGAAGGTGACTGGGAAGATGAGTGAGGAGGAAGAAAAACAGCAGCAGCTGAAGTGGAGGATGAAGGGAGAAAAGGAGGAGGCCAGTCCCGTGATCCAGGTGCTCCAGAAGTTCCAACTGCACCCAGAGCTCCCTGAGATCCGTACCGTCCAATCAGGGATGTAGGGGAAGAGGTGGGAGACAAATCCCACTGGTCCAGAGTGAGGACCATATGCACAGCTTCCTGTTTGAGTTGAGTGAGGTGAGTGGCACAGACATCACAGCGGCTGTCACGCTCATTCCACGCACGCCGTGAACTGTTGGGCACCTGAAGCTTGTCGTGGAGCAGTAGAGAGAAGGACGGATCCTGGTTGGACAGGAAGAGAAAAAGGGAAACAGAATTGAGAAACAAGATAATTACAAAGACAAGAAAATAGTTCATTCAAAGAATGCTACCAAACAAAAGAGAAGAGGAGAGAAAAGTGGGAGAAGTGTGGAAAAATGATGGCTTTAAATATTAATAGAAAACCACAGCAACACTGCCTTGTAGTCTGGCACAAAGACACAAACACACACACACACACACACACACACACACACACACACACACACACACACACACACACACACACACACACACACACACACACACACACACACAAACTCAATCATACCATATCCATTCCTCAGGGTCTAAAGGGTAAGAGTGACACGGAAGCTGGTGGCATAAAGGGTCTCCTGCCATAAAAATGAACAACTGACCTTCTCCTCTCTCGTCCTCTCTCTTCTCTGTGTTTTTTCTCAGCTTACATTTAGCTACAGTGCAGGCTGACATTCTGCGTGACAAGTGCATGATGTGACTTTGCACCTTTGTGAAGCACCTCCATGTTACAGTGATGAAATTACAATAGATGAAAGAACAGCCAAGTCTCCTTCATGCTCGAGGTTAATTACTTGGCTATCAATTTATTGCACAGAGTGAGCACTTAATTAATTTCCCTGTCAAAATGGGATGTAAAGTATTTTATGAGGAAAGAGTGGCTCAGTAAAGGAGACGTGAACTGTTTCTTGTATATTTATAGCTTAAATAGGGTTAAAAATGAAAAAATGTAACGGCAAAAAGTAACAAGAACACATGCAGATATTTTCTGAATTTCCATTGTTGCATCTCCCCTTAAACTAGCCTGCTGATTCTCATTATGTCTCTTTTCACACTTTCACTACACTCTGGAAAGATTTCCAACACTGTATTGGTGGGCTACATGTGTTAGCACAAACAGTAGAATCTGTTCACCCAACCTTTGCACATTTGTTGTCACCAACTCCCACTTGCAGGCTCCGGTAGCATGAACACTTGACTGTGCAGAACAATAATGCCAATGACGGCACAGAGGTGGAGGCCAGGAATTCTGCAGCTCAAATTAGTACGACAAGTTTGTAAGGGGACTGTGAGAATGTGAAAATAAAGTGTGAAATCAGTGCTGCTAAAGTTGTCTTCCTGACCTCACTCACAGGCAGCAGCATCCATTTTGATTTTTGTGTTCAGATATTAAGATAGCTGTCCAATTAATTCCCACAGTTTACCATATCTGTGTTTGCATGGATAAAAGTGCTTGCACAGCCATGTGTTCTGCATGTGTGAGTGTGTGTGTGTGTGTGTGTGTGTGTGTGACAGAAAGAATATTTTATTGACTAATTGGAGCCACTTGCATGAGCAAAGCCATGATAAATCCATTCTAGTGTCTCTCTGGACTTAATATCAAAGTTAACATGCAAGAACCCCCACCAACACACACACGCACACGCACACACACACACAAACAGATACAGATCTGTGTCTAAAACTCATTTACACATTTGGAAATTGCTTTTGAATTTTCTTCACAACACTTCAACACTATCTGACAAAAGATAATTTCACAGCAGCAGCTTTGAGTCCAGTTTCACTCAAAACTCCTCGAGACTGATGCTGGAACTAATAAGACTGAGAGAGTGAGTTGTGTAGGTGTAGTATGTGTATTTTCAGTGAGTGAGTGTGTGTCTGCTTTGAAGCTCTGTACTTCAACCAAACATCTGTGGTAGGTGCTGCCCACTCACTTGATAACAGTAATTACCTTCCTGTTTTCAGCCAGCAACACCTCTTCTGCAACACTGGATCCACGTATGTATGTGTGGAGGGTCCTTTTTTTTACACAACTGATAGTTGAACAAAGTACGGTTACATATGGAGCTGTTTTTATGTTTTTGTTTAAAAGTAAAGACCTCCTTTACACGTGAACAATATTAGTAGAAATTTGTATAATGTAATATTTCTCTACAGATGACATGAACTCTTGTTGGGCAGCTGTTGGGCCTTCTGCATCTCAAAAACAAGGCCAGCATATCCACTTTGGTCTGAATAATTTAACAACATGGAGAAAGTTTAACCACTGTCGGATGATGTCATTTTGTGTGGCTAGTGCATAAAAAACTGCTCAGTACGTTATTAATCAAAGTGATAGAAGAAGCTCTTTGTCTGGTGAGGTTTAATCAATACATGAGTTATGGAGATGCACCGTTTGTGTGTGTGTGTGTGTCCAATCAATAGACATTTGATTGACACAGGTTGTCTCTCAGCAGATTTAGGCAATCAGATATTTACACTGAGAGAGAGATGATGGATAGTTAAGAGGGATGAAAGGGAAAGCAGAGGGGGTTGTAGGTCAATAATGAGAGATTGACTGTGGGAGGAAGCACATCAGATATGTAGAAACACAGTTTACATTATTTAAAAATAATTTGTTCCTGAAATACAGCAAAAAAGAGCTGCATTCATATTTTCCTAAAAGTTAATGATTGCTTATGAGACAAGCTACAGGCTAAAAGTATTAGGCAACTGATTTCCCAGTTGTTAATGCGGAAACTTTAAATCCAGACTTACAAATTTGTCTTCAGGTAAGAAAACAAAAAGAAAACTAAAATTACAAAATGTGCTCAAAATTAAGTCTGCAGGTGTGTTATATTGGTATTCCAAATGTGGCTAAGGTTAGCAGAGCTTCGTTTTTTGTTGCTTTGCCTGCCATCACCTTGCATACATTACACTGTGGATTCCATAGCATGTTACTGATGTCATGTCCAGCCTCTTGAGACTTATAACCCATCCCCCCTTTGTCCGACAGAGGAAACTTTACTTTATGAGAAACATGAATGAACAAACAACTTTGGAAAGTCTACAGGGTTCCTAAAATTACAAGAAAATTCCCAGAGTTCATGTATGAAAGAGGCTTATCCGTGTGTGTGTGTGTGTGTGTGTGTGTGTGTGTGTGTGTGTGTGTGTGTGTGTGTGTGTGTGTGTGTGTGTGTGTGAGAGTGTGTGTGTGTGTGTGTGTGTGTGTGTGTGTGTGTGTGTGTGTGTGTTGGTGTGCAGTCAGTCCTCTTTGGTGGTCTGTGCACTCACAGTGGAATAAGAGCCTGTTTACAAGAAAAACAGAGAGAATGAAACACTTTCTGTCACACAAAAGAGTCTCTATCAATAACCAGGCTGTAACCTATTCTCAATCAATACTCAGACTGTGTGTGTGTGTGTATGTGTGTATGTGTGTGTGTGTGTGTGTGTAATTAGGTGTGCAAATGTGTCCACATAAAGCAACTTTTCATCTAATAGGAAAATGCGACCTCTGAGAGTGAAAGCTCCTTTCTAGGCTGTGTCAACAAACCACAAGACCACAAGATACACACACACACACACACACACACACACACACACACACTGCACACACACACCCAACACATTTAGGCACAGACATGGAAAAAACTCAATCCTTGGCAAGCATCTGAGTGGTGTGTGTGAGTGTGTGTTGATGGATAAAGACTACCTTGTTGCTCAGACTAAGTAGCATAACTAATAGAACAAGATTTTTCAACACAGAGATAATGTACACTGTTTAAAGGACACCATGAACATACATACACACACTCCTGCCTGTATAAAACAAGCTACTAGTGTCTCGCCCTCTCTTTTACACACACGCACACACGCACGCACACACTCACACACACACACACACACACACACACACACACACACACACACACACACACACACACACACACAGAACTTTCCTGTAGATTGACAAGCATGCACAGAGAAAGCTGAGGTTGGGCAGATTTTAAATGAAGGTGACTAGTCGTGCATTTACTCAAATTTTCATGGCATGTTCAATAATCCTGCTTAGCTGTGGGGTTATGACACATTTTCTGACGCTTGGTACAAAAATTTGTTGCATCCAGAAAACATGTAATGCTATGGCAACTACATTTTGATATGAAACCACTGGAGTGTGAGAGGTAATGTAGCATCAAACTACAAAATGACAGGGTATAAGATGTGTGCTGCAAACCAGTGCACACCAATGCAGATGTGACAAGCTGAAGTTATTCATGAGTCCAAGAGATATTGCTAAGTTTTACGCTAGCAAGCTCTGTTCAATAACTATTTTTCTTTTGGTTTTAACCCTAAAAAAATAGTTTTCTAGATCATAAACTTGAAAAGAAATTCATAAGATTCATGAGAATTTCTACAATGACTTATAGTGTTTGAAAAACTTGTGTAACAGAAAAAGCAGTGAAGATGCTAATGATGTTAACCACATGTTTTCCTATATTCTATATTTCTTTGAAAGTGAGATTTAGCTATGTTGATCTGCAATCTGCTGTACAATCTAAGTCAACTGTTTCCTGTGATCGATTTCTTTGGTCTCTGCCTGAGTAGCAGGAAGGTCGCCATATTCATTTCATTCATTCTATTTTATTAAACGCTCCTGAGGAGAAAAATGACAAGAGCGTCTCTCTCTGGGTTATCTCCCGCCTCTTCACGGGCATAACACAGACTCGCAAGGCAAACAGGGTGTGTGTGTGTGTGTGTGTGTGTGTGTGTGTGTGTGTGTGTGTGTGTGTGTGTGTGTGTGTGTGTGTGTGTGCAAATTTTGGGGGTAGTCTTGTGTTTAGATCAAGGGGAAACCTCAGTGTGTTTAAAAATCAAGCCAATGTAGCGGTACGAAAAGCTTTCCACTTGAGGCTGACCAACCCATCAGATCCCTATGCTACATTCATTTATACAGCCAGGCCATAAAGAACCTGTTCTGAGGTAATTTTTTACAACTCATCCATCTTATTATGTTCTGACTAAGATCTTTATACATTTTACACACATTTTGTTCTTGTGTTTGATTTTTCTTGTATGTCAAAGCACTATGTAACCCAATTGTCAATGTACAGTGCATCCAGAAAGTATTCACAGTGCTTCACTTTTTTCACATTTTGTTAAATTACAGCCTCATTCCAAAATGGAATAAATTATTTTTTTCCTCATAATTCTACACACAACACCCCCATAATGACGACAAGAAACAAAAGTTTCTTTTTTAATTTTTGAAAGTGTATTAAAAACTAAGAAATCACATGCACATAAATATTCATAGTCTTTGCTCAACTTTGTTGATGCTCCTTTATCAGTAATTACAGCCTCAAGTCTTTTTGAATATTATGCCACAAACTTGGCTCACCGATCTTTGGGCAGTTTGGCTCATTTCTCTTTGCAGCACCTCTCAAGCTCCATCAGGTTGGATGGAGATCATTGGAGCAGGTTTTCATCCAGGATGTCTCTGTACATTGCTGCATTTATTTTTCCCTCAATCCTGACTAGTCTCCCAGTTCCTGCCACTTAAAATCATGATGCTGCCACCACCATGCTTCACTGTAGGGATGGTATTGTCCAGATATTGAGCAGTGTCTGGTTCCCTCCAAACACGACGCCTGGCATTCACACCAAAGAGTTCAACCTTTGTCTCATCAGATCAGAGAATTTTCTTTCTCATGGTCTGAGAGTCATTCAGGTGCCTTTTGGCAAACTCCAGGCAGGCTGCCATGTTCCTTTTACTAAGGAGTGGCTTAACATACAGGCCGGATTGGTGGATGGTTGTCCTGGAAGATTCTCCCCTCCCCACAGAGGACCACTGGAGCTCTGACAGAGTGACCATCAGGTTCTTGGTCACCTCCCTGAATAAGACTTTACTCCCCAGATCGCCCAGTTTAGACGGACAGCCAGCTCGAGGAAGAGTCCTGGTGGTTCTGAACTTCTTCCATTTATGGATGATGGAGACCACTGTGCTCATTTGGACCTTCATAGCAGCAGACATTTTTCTGGACCCTTCCCAAGATTTGTGACTGGACACAATCCTGTCTTGGAGGTCCACAAACATTTCCTTTGACGTGATGCTTGGTTTGTGCTCTGACATGCACTGTCACCTGTGGGACCTTGTAAAGACAGGTGTGTACCTTTCAAAATCATGTCCCATCAACTGAATTTAGTACAAGTAGACTCCAGTGAAGCTGCATCTGGGTTAAACTTTGACAGTGTGGCAAAGGCTGTGGATAAATATGTACATGTGATATTTTAGTTTTTTTATTTTTAATAAATTTGCAAAAAAATATTTAAAAAAAAACTTTTTTTATGTCGTAGGGTGTTTGGAATAGATAAAAAATAAATCACTCAGAAGGGACAATACCAAATAGTGGTTTTGCTTTTTGTTTGGAAATGAAACAGCCAGAAGTTGAAAAGTCCAAAACCAAGTGGAAAAAGTAACTTTTAATCTCTCTTGTCTTCTCTCAGCTTTTATCTCTTTTTCACACCCAATCAACACAAACAGGCAAATACGCATAACACGGTTGACCAAAGAAGCAATAAGAAGGACACAGGGTTTGGTCCTTTAGATGAACGACTTGTTGTTCCAAATTAATTGAGATTTGGGGAGCAGCCAAACTGCCTGGTTAGTAAAATAAAATAAATAAGTGTTTTGAAGAAGAGCGAGCTATTTGGCATGAATGTACTTGCACTGATTCATTTCATTGTATTGAAATATACAGCAGAAATTGCAGATGTAGTCTCTGTGATGACACACATAGGTTTCTGAAGAGGCATGAGGCCAAAAATTGGTCACCACCACATTTCAGATTATTAATAGGGCTGCAACTAATGATTATTTTTGTTGTCGACTAATCTATCATTTATCTTTTCGATTAGTCGATTAGTCACGATTATCTTCTTTATTTTTAAGCACCTATTTTGGACTTCTGTGTCCAGCAACCGAACTTGCTTAAATCTTCACACCTTTCAAAGTTACCCTGTTATACTCTAACAATGTATGTTTTTTTAAAAAATATATTAAATACTGACCCATGAAACATTTTTCTGTCATATAGTTGGTATATTTTTCAACATAGCGGCTCAGGGGTGTCGGCGTTTAAGATGTTCGTGCATCACCGTAGTGCTGCCATGGAATGAAAGCTGGGCTTCACAGAGATTGCATTTAATGTGTTTCATTGTTTTATTTTCAGTGAAATGTTTCCAAACTCTTGAAACTTTAGGTCGGAGTTTACGGAGTTTGCTGGCAGCGAGCGATTCTGCCCGGTGTCGGCGTCAAGGGGGGGGGGGGGGGGGGCGGGGGACGGGAAAAAAATAATATTAACATTCTAGAATTCATTTTCCCCCCTCTAAATTAGAGGTACCATTAAAGTTCTGTTACCGTTTGGGTTTCCTTGTTAACGTAAACGTTTCGTATTTAATCGCTGTTTAATGTGTTTAATATTGGTGCGCTTAAGCGCGCATAGTTGTGTGCACACCGGAGGGAGAGGAGAGAGAGAGATGCGTGACTCTCAGCTGTGGTTAAGTGCCTTCCTGCGGGCGTAAATTTGAACTTTGTACAATCTGTTGAGTGATTCTTGATGTCTGTTTAAATGGCGATCATAGACATAGCTATACAGAATAAATCCAGTCATGATCAAGACGTTGTGCCCCCCTGCTGTTGTCTTGATGCTCCCCCCCTTGAATTTTGTCTGACGCCGACTCTGATTCTGCCTCCAGCACTACCTGTAGTCACTACAGTGTAGTGTACTGCAGTTACAGCTGCATGACGCATAAAGCGGTCCATGTGTGATTTTTATTTACAACAACAATAGCACGACGTGTCGACACTGATTTTTTCACGTCGACGAATTTGTGTAATCGACGTTGTCGATTATGTCGACTAATCGTTGCAGCCCTAATTATTAACCCTTAAACGTAACTCTTAGCTATGATATAATCACATTGAGTGAGCCATAGAAAATTCAGTTTTCAAGCCGCTTTCGCTTGGTTAAAGCTCAACCAAACCATGGCAGGAAGGTCGGGGTAACTTCAGTGTCAACTACAAGCACCTTATGAGCAGGAGAGATTGATTTTTAGAAAACTCCACCTACCAGCCAATCAGTGAGTTTGATCATGGAGCTGTGTGAGCTGGTCATGAGAGGGGTAAGAGGGGAAATTGGCAGGACACTCTACCGGTATGATTTCAGCCTAGCATAGCAGGACCCATCAGACATCTCATTTTCATTTTCACTGGCAGGTGAATTCACTGCAATTTTTATCATGACTGGTATGAAATTACAAATGAATTAATGAAAGTTAGAACCTGTGCTTTCCTGACATCATTCACTGAGAAAGTCTAAAGAGGCAAACATCAGAGATTTTAGATGAGCTGATATTTGTGCTAATCTTCTTGATTTGTTGAATTATTGTAATTATCTCCATACCGCTTTGTTTGAAGTTGTTGGGATTACAGTGGAAAATGTTATTTATGCCACAAGAATTAATCAGAGAAACTAATTCATTTCTGGGACAAACGGGAGTTATCCTCATTTGATTTTTCCACTCTGATTCTAAGAATATTAATCTTTGAAACCCCTCTCAGTGTGATTTTTTTAGTTTATCAGTTCTTCCTTCACTTTGTAAATTGGACCTGATCAGTCACATGATGCTTGGATGCTGCTTACATTTTCCTGTTCATGTGACAGTGGCCCTTATTTATCAAACGTGCATATAACCCAAAAATGAGTGTACTCTCATTTCCATACACAGATTAGCCTTAATCACTCATGACACGGGTGGAGGGTACAATCA